>PYHX02000158.1:49941489-49966820 GCA_004302925.2 Cochliomyia hominivorax
TGAAATACTCATATTCCACTTTTTCACTAACGACAATAACCCATTAACTTAAAAATGACAGCAATGTAACATAAATCTTGTGAATAAACATTTAGAGGGGCAAATAGTTATAATAATAAAACTTGTATGCAATAAATGTTTAGAATCAATGATCATGATGGTGGTGGTGGTGGTCATTTTGGAATTTAAATTTTGTTGTCTCTTTTGATCACTACTTTTCTCTGATATTCTTTGGTATATTTTTTGTGTTTATAATTTTCTTTTAGCATTTAGAATCATGAAGAACATTTTAAAGAAATAACTAAGATTACAATCATAACATTTTTATGAACATCCTAGACCATCATCATCGTCGTCGTCATCATCGTAGACATCATTGTGGTCATTATATAGAGAACATATAAGTTTATTATAAAACTTTACAGTAGAATTTCGATTATGGGAATACTGATAAATATAATTATTTTATTAATGATCGTAAATGTAAGTTGATAATTATTGGGCCTTAGCCCAAAGGGTAGGAGCTTATATTAACTCTGTCAATACGTGTACAAAAAAAATATCTAAGATTCCAAAAAGTATATATATATATTGTTGGATCAAATCAAAGCCTAAGTAAATTTCTCTGTGTATATTTATTCATTTGTTACGTATAAGTTTTGTTCTATATTAAAGATTCCAACTTAACGAAATAATTGTAGTTCTGGAAATTTTCAATATAATTTTAACAAAAAAAAAAAAACGTTTTCACGTCAAAATTAATTTTTCTAGCAAACTCGTGATACAAATGGGATCATAGACATTCCATTCGGATGGTGCTTCGAATGGTTTTAAATGACTAATGACTGGAATTCAAAGGGCATTTTGCGAAGTGAAAGAGTTCTTTATTGCGTTAGAGTCTCCTACAGTCTATAGAAAATGACTCTAGTAGCATAAGGGGATTTCTGTCATAAAAATGCTTCAGGATATAAGGAGATATCAGGATTTTTGCTAACAACATATTTGATTTTAAAATTTTAGTTTTTTGTAACCTGTTCGAAAATTTTTATATAATATAATAATTTGTTATTACAAAAATTTCTTGACATATGCTGCAATGGTTTCAGAGATATGTTTCATCTATAAAGGGAAAACTTCCCCTCGTTCCTTATTGAAAATTTTGTTGCATTTAAAGTAGAAGTACATGGCAAACATACAACACAAATGATTATACTGCGAGGATTATTGTCAGATGAACAATCCATTAGCATTTGTTTAAAAAACTATGGAATATATTCGAAAGATAAAAATTGGATCCCATATGAGTTGATGTAGAGATACACACAATAGCAAGTTTGCATATTGAGTTGATGAGAAAATGATAAACAGAATAAGTTTCGGCATTTTATTATTAACCGTAATACAAAGACGATATGTTTCCATAACTTCCAACCCGAACAACTAGAAAATCAGAACCCGCTACATATCAGTATAATCAAACATACACAAGGTCAGCATGGCAATGTTGAATCAAAAACGGTCAAAAGCTATGTGTAACGTTATGCAATGGAGGTTCTGCTTTATAGTCCAACTGTTGCATTTTCAGACTAAATAAAAAATAAATTTATATCGATTTTAGGTTTTACTGGAATGAACGCAACAGTTATTGTCTTGATTTCTCCTAAATTCAAAACAGTTCTTTTGACATGGATTTCATATGACACAAGAAAGAAAAAAATTAATTTTCATACCCAATAGAAGAGAGATCTTGTAAATTACTTAGTTTGTAAGAGAAACGTAATGCAGTGAGATGAAAACTCGATTAATGTGAGCATTATATTATTTTGAAAAACTGGACGAAGACAGAGATAATTAAAGAAATCCTAAAGAAGAATTAAAAATGCTATGAATTTAATAACAGGACTTACTCATACATCTAAGTCTGAGGGTAATTACAATTGTTTGTATTGAAAGTTGCTATATATTTTAATCAGTTGAAAAGGTTCAGAATGAAATAGCTATCGAATAATAAATAGAGGTCTGATATCATCCAATATATCTGTCGAATTCCACTCGAACCTATCACGAAACAACATATTTTGTGTCACTCGTTACAATTCTCAAATTTGAAATTCACTTCACAGTATTTTAATCTCATCGGTTTAAAAATGAAATGTAATATTCGCTATTCTACTGTTATTCTGCAGATGACGTCGTTGCAATTTAACAAAGACAGAATCAAATTAACGATCTTGTCGTATGTTTAATACAGCTTCAACGAAAACTGCAATATTTTGCTGTTTGTTGTTATTTTTATTTATACTTTAAAGTGAAGCGTATAAAAGAAGATCATGATCATATTTATATGTTATTCTTTAAGGTTAAGAGGGAGTTCATTTTATAATGTCTAAAAGTCATAAAAAGTATAATTTCATTTTTTCTCATATCTACTTATTTTTACTCCTTTTCTATGCAAATGTGTTTTTGTAAAAGATTTTATTCGAAACTTCTTCTAAACTATTGATATGTTAAATTTAGTTAAGAAATTCTTATAACCAGCGCGTGTCTTGTCTCTGGGAGTAAGTGATCTTGATCATATTCGTTTTGAGTATTAAATAAGTGGTTGTCTGTGATATACTAACTTAAATAAGATAAAGGATTTATTATGAATATATATACATATATATTTATATACATATGTATTTATAAAATTTTGTATTTAAGAGAATATTTTTTATTTAGATGACAAACATTTGACCTTTGTTAATGTTTATGATTTTATATTCTTAAAACAAATAGTTGTCATTGTTGAAATTTCTAAGTATTTCAGTTTCAATATAGGATAATAATTGTAATATGATTCGATCTTTAATTATTAAATGATCAAACGGTAAATTCAAAGATTAAATTTTAATCTAAACTTTCACTTGTTTTTCAATCGGTAATAAAATTAATTTTTATTCCAAGAGCCTTAGAAGTAGAAATGGATCTCAATATTTTTGGATACACCCAGATCAATTAAATATAATGGCAAATAAACTCACAAAATATATATCGGAGATTCATATTTAATTAAAAGTATTTATTACTGAAGTGCGGATACATTGAAAACAAATCGTGATTTTAAACCCTCCACCATCGCAAGTGGTTATGAGGGTATTATTAACTTTGTTATTCCGTGTGTAACACTTATAAAGGAATCATTTCAGACCTCCTATATATAGTCGTATGCTGAAATATGCAAAATTTTGATATACCCCAATATCTGTGTTCTTTTTTGGTCGCAATTATTAAGATAATTTACTGATATGTATCATATATATTTATTTTTGTACAGTAATAGACCTAAGAAACAATATTGTCCTTGGGTCATTATTTAACCTATCCCCCATATAATAGCTCTTTCCGTAATATTGTTTATAGCTTATAAAACTTTTATATATGAACCAATTCTATCAAATTTGGTACAATTAATTTTGTAACTGTCTTTAATATATGGTAATAATTTTATTAATATCAATATTTTGATATTGCTCCCATAATAAGCCCCTTCCCGGAAAACAGGTTTGAGCTTATAAAACACTTTAATAAAGACCAATTCCATTGGAATTCGGCACAATGATTTTTCTAAATATCTTTAATGTATATTTATAAAATAAACAATCTCGGACCAAATTTTGTATATATCTCCCACATCAGACCTCTTCCAGGAAAACGGGTTTGTGCTTATAACACCAGTAAATAATGCTAATTCTGTTAAAATTCTGCTCAATTATGTTACTAGCTGTCTTGAATATATGTTAATAATTTGACCCATATCGGTTCATATTTTGCTTCCAGAAAACGGATTTGAGCTTTTAAAAATAATTCATGAATATGAACCAATTTAATTTAAAATCATCACAATTATTCTTCTATACGGTACTTTCTAGGCGAATGTCGGTCAATATTTTGCTACAACTGCCATTCAAGTCTCGTTATCGGAAAAAAGGTTAAACTTATTATATTTTTAAATTTAAAACAATTTTGTTGAAATTCTGCACAATTATTAGTGGAGGGTATTTAAGATTCGGCGCTGCTAATATAAAATTTTTACTTGTTTATTCTTATAAATCATCGTACAAGGCAAAAATAACAACATAACACCGATCCCGCACTACGACAAGGTATGACAAATTTGGAACCGATCCTTGTGGAATATGATTTTATGTTTTGTGCTTGTGTATTTCAAAAATTTCATATTCATATCTCATTTTCACATATATGAGGAGTTTATCTTACTTGAGGTGATTTTCTGAAAGACCAACCCTCGTGAAATTAAGTACAGTATTTTTGGGGTGCATAAATCTTAAATATACGAAATATTTAAGATTTACATTGCCGACATTTTTTGGGATTAACGAACTCTAAAGTGATTTTTGCAAGTGATCCCATATGTGATCTATGGTTATTTGGGAACTGATCTGCATGAAATTCTGTACCCAGATGTAGATAAATATACAATTTTAATCACAAATTAAACGAAAATACCAAAATTTTCAACAAAATTATATTGATGGTTATAGTGGCATTTTAATATACTGTGGTCAACAAACGTTTAGTTGACCATGTTGATATTTCTGGCAAATAATTACACGATTTTTTCGAAGAGCAATGAAGTCGCCAGCTTATAAACCAAATAATAACACATCGTGAATATATTGACTATTTAGAATTTTTTTGTATATTCTCAATGGTCTAACTGAAGTTTTTTAATAATTTCACAATGCTAATAAAGTGAACGTGATATTAGTGAAAGTTACCAATCTCCTCAGTCTATTTAATTAACTTAGATTGGTAGGTTGGTTTCTTCTCTTCCTTGGAATATATGCTTGTATAAAATCTAATTTGACACACCCGTTACTATATCACAATTTGTATACCAGTGACTTCTGGCTATTGAATCGGCTATACGAATCCCTTCGAAAACACTTTTTAACTCGATTATTATAACGAAATCTTAATTGGGATAGGTCTTACAACAAACTAAATTTCAGTCGATTTTAAAATGTCCATCTGTTTGTCCGTTTTCAATACTCTCAAAACTTATTAAAGAGCAATAAAGATTTGGCCTAAATATGCACAATGTTTCAAATGTGGAATAAAATGGAAATAAATCTATTACTTTCGAACGAACACAGAGTGATAGCAGAAGTGTAGGCGAGTTTAAGTTTTGAGGGTCCAAAAGTTTGTCACCTCGGGTCATATAAATTTTTAAAATGATCTTGATTCCTTATATCCAATTTTAAAGATATTTGAATTAATGGAATCTACTAGTGAAGACCTATAAAAAACCTTGTGGTATGGGCAGGCTATTTCTATGTTTTAAGAGATATCTAGATTAATAATTAAAAAATTTAATTTTTGACCGATCTTGGCGATCATAAAACTAATTTGTGTAAAATTTCATTAAAATCTCCCTTAAATTTCCATTCTGAAAGGAACATATGTATGGAGGATAGGTGAAACAATGAACTCATCATCACCACCTTCAACAGTCATCGTCCTTGGGCTGAATTAATGACACTTGCCAAATTTCATTAAGATATATAAATACATTTTTGTACCAAATAATCGAAGTACCGGGCTGATTTCCTACCTGTTGTGTTGAGAGCTTTTCTGAAAATGCTTTTTTTACTTTAGAAGCATCTTGTGGACCATTCCATCAAATTGAAAAAGGTGTTCTGTCAACAGATAAGTTCTCCCGCCGTTTAATAGCATTGGAAATAATTTGAAGGTAGACCTTTGAACGCTTATCCAACTTTTGGTAGAATCAAATTGAGTTTTGTTGAAGATATTAATAATAAATAATTTAAGTACACACTTTTTTGTAGTCACTCATGTTAATACAATTTACAGTATGTTTTTCAATGGTAACTTTAAAAAAAAATACCAAGATTAAAAGTTATAATATTCAAAAGAGATATATATCTTTATACATTTATTTCAATTATTTTTAAATTTTCAAAATACTTAGAAAACTTCGATAAACTTTCTCAAGTTTTTGAAATTCCTAAAATCTTAATAAATGTATATCAAACACATTACGCTATAAAATATATCCAAGTAAACTAATTTTATACAATTTTCTCCAAATTCGTTAACAAATCAGGTGCATCTAACAAATCATTATATTTAGACCATAAATGTTGTCTATTTTGTGAAATATACTTTTTTCTCTTTTAGTCTCTTAACTAATATTATTTATCTTGTAGCCATGTTTTGCCATCAAACGTAACAGAAAAAATACGTCCTCATCATTGTCTTTATAATAAACCCAAGGTTTATATTCGCAATCATTTGACCATTTTTATCATCTTCTTAGACTTATAATGGAAAAAAGGAGAGCCGACTTTTATTTTATATAAATTTTTTCATTTGGTCTATGTTTTGTCATAAACCGAAACAAACATAGTAATAAATCATACTCATGTTGCTGCATTCCCCAATGCTGATGCATCAAGTAAAGGAAGAAACAGTAGAAATATCAACTTATGACCAGGTTACCGACCAAGAATTAACTCAACTTTATCTTCTGTTAAGGTATAGAAACTAACGACACTTTTTTTCTTAATGTTTGTTGTATTATTATTTTATGTTGAAGTTTTTTCCGATATATATTATTGTATCTTGTAGATTGTTTAAATGTTTGATCGTTCGCTCATTTGTTGTTCACATTATGGCCACAAATGGTCTCAACGTTGCGCCATTAAATTGTGTTTAAAATAAAATGCACTCACATTTCAAATAATAATCCACATTTTTTGTTGTTGTTATTATTATTTGTGAATTTTGCTGTTGTTGTTCCGAGGGGACATTCAGTAATTGGTAAAAAGAAAAAAACTCTAATGAAAGAAAAAGAGTCTATATGCGGTAAAATAGATGAAATATTGAAGGTGGTACGGTGGGCTTAGCTAAGAGATACCAAATGAATGAAGATTGAAGTTATTTTGCGATTGGATTCTTTGGAAGCCAAGCATCAAGTGTATAGTTCAGAACTACATTCTCAGGCGATTTTACCATGTCCATCTGTCATGCTGTCAATGCAAAGTTAGTTATTAAAATACAGTTCGCAATTTTGAAGAATAAAACTTGGCAGGTAGTATTATTTTGATCCAAGGACAAAACCAATTGAAATTGGTTATAATCGGTCCATTATTTCATATAGAGCGCATAAAATTAAAAGATATGAAACGGATTTAATGAAATTTTTAGCAGAAATCAGATAAACAAATAAGACGAAGGTCGTTTCATATTGTCGGTGTATTCGTTAGAGTATTTCATTGTTTGACTTGTCGGGCTTGGCGGAGTGTAACTTTCTTACTTGTTAACAGTACCTTACTTACTTGGGTGCGAAGAAACGATTGTCGCGAGAAAGTTTCGACAACTTCGTGATTTTTTTTTCAGAAAAGTCAAACATACAGAGTTTGAGGAAAATATTAAAAAAATTCGATATCGTAATTTATCACTGATTAGAATGCAGGTTAAAAAAAATGAAGTATTCAGTACATACTAATCAAGCAGTTTAATAAGACTTCTTCTTACTTGTTTGAGAAGTCCTATTTTATATTTGATGTTTGATTAAACTGCAAAAAAAAAAAACAATTATATCTAGATCAATTGAACTTCTTATCCCTTTATGATCACTAAGTATTTCACATAAAACCCTTTTTTTTTTGAAATTTTATTCCCTTTTAAACCACTGTTCGCCCATTCGGTATAATAGCTGATAAATGATCGATCATTTCACATTTCCTAGATGCACACATGTTCCACTAAGTGTGTGCACACAAAAATGTTTTTAAGCGAATTTTTTTCGCACATTTGTACAATGTTTTGTCTTCTCAATGTTCTTGTTGTTTTTTGTTGTTGTTGTGTTCTCTTCTGCACTTTTTGTTTGTTGTATTATTTCATATAACGAACGTTTAGAAATGCACTTGTGCATTGAATGGCCTTTAAGAACTTTCAAATAGTGAAATAGAAGAATGAAGGTGGTTGGTAAGATGGTTGGTTGAAAGTCGGCTTCGTTAGTGCTATAAAAACGAAGAAAGACATGCGGACAAACAAAGATCAGTAATAGCAATATGATGCTGTTACTGATGCTGTTCAACTGTCTACTGGAACAGCAAGAACTTGGCATATATGGACCATATAACAATAACGACAAACAACAGTGACAACAACAGAAACAACAACGGCTAAAGTAAAAAATAAAGAACACACACAATGGTGAAGTTCCTATATATTTTCTTATTTCTGAAAAAGAAGCTAAACTTTTTTCTCATTCTCTTCATCTGGTAACACAAAGAACTTAAGTTTTTTGTTAACTCAAATATGAAAAATGTTTTACTTGTAGTAGAGCATTTTTGTGTAAAATAATACACAAACAAATACATATATTTTTATTTCCAGAAATCTTATGGGTTTTGTGTAAAAGCACTTTGGCAGGCTTATTTAAATGCCACCACCCAAAAAAAAAGTCTAAAAATTCGCAACAGAATTTTAGTGGAGAAAAATAAAAAAAGATGCCAGAAAAGAATGAATGACAATTGCCGCCACTGACATAAATGACCCCTTAAGTCATTACTCACCTGTGATAGTAAAAATTTTCTATTTTTTCCCTAACTTCTAGCCTGGCCATAAGTCTGCCCCAAGTGCTCAACGTGCTCTGGCATAATACAATTTATGCCAACACAACTGGCATTTGCATTTTATTATTTAAGGTCTATTAGCAGCTAATGACCGACTTTTATGAGACATCATATATTGATAGTGATGGCAACAAAAGAAAGCCAATAACATCAAGATTCCTTTGTCATAGATGAAATCCTTTTGTCTGGTTTTTAATTTTTACGCCTTTTTCTGCGTACATGTGTCTTTCAAAAAACACATACTTCAGCGTGGAAACATTTCAAAAGCCAAACATACAAATATGTTGATGAGCTAAAAATCTATGAATTTAAAAAATGATATTCGCTACAAACGCATGATCACACACAAATGAACATTTTTTTCGTATGGTCAACGTTTACAAATGTTTTAACAAATCACATAATCGCAGAATGTGAGTAAGTAATAGTTGTTTTTATAGCGTTTTAGGTTTATTTTTTAGTGTTTTTTTTTTTGTAAAATATTAATGGCAGAATATTTGAACATTTAGTAGAATAAGAAGTAGGAAAAAATCACAATTTATGACACTAATGTTTTGGTATTTTGTTTGGAAATTTTTTTATTATATCCAAAAGGTACCCTACTCATGGTTAAAGCATTAGATTTTTGAACTTGTTATTATGATCAATTTGAAAGTCATTCGAGTCGAATTGATATGAAGTGACAGACATATTAGAAAATTTTGATTAAGAACCTTCGACTTCTAAAGCAGCTTGTTATAGAGACTAAAATACAAGTTGTCTTAAATTATTATCTCTAATATCGCTTTCACAAAGTATTTCCATCTTATAGGTTTGCTTGTGTTATTTTTGTGTCTACTAAAGTGTATGATTGCATTTTGCAAGATCATAGATCATCAATAATATATAGGTGAACCTTGAGCCACCAAAACTTCCAGAGCCTTGAGAATTCCTCTCAAGAACCCTCTTTTTTTGTTAGCTGTATATTTGGGAACTCCTCCACTCCCGCCTTTATAATATGTCTAATTTAAATAACAATAGACAAATATTATCGTTATAAAATGCCTCGAAATTTTTTATCTCTGAAATTACTTTTCTCTTTATGTTATTCAGCTCATGGTGAATATCAAAGGTGATAGTTGGACTTCTTGTTTTTTCTCCAATTCTATCTCTCTCTCTTGAGAGTTCTCTCCCAATTGATAATTCTCTTCTATTAGTACTCCATTCTATTGACATTGGAGATTTTTGTTTATACCGATAAATCAACTATTTGTATGGTTGACTTTTCTATATTTTGCTTTGAAGTCTTCCCAACGTGAAAAATATCGGTATTAAGTACAATAATTTCTTTCAAGTTTTCGGTAACTTATGGATGAAACCTTTCTTCCAAGTTGTAGTTTGCCTTACTTTATCTTGGCTTATGTGAGGTCACAGAAGTTCTGCTTTCAATTATGTCTATATTTTGTTTTGATAATTTCTATGTTTTGTTTTGCATTCTTTCCTAAGTGAAGTTTGTCAATCTTAAGTAAAATTATTCGCTTCAAGTTATTGAGTTTTTCAGTTCATCTCCTTTAAATAAATTAAATATCCTGCCTTTTTTGGATCATAGTTAGCATTTCCTAGTTCTACATTTATGTGACGTATTCAGTATCATGTTTCTGTTAGTATCTTCTATTATCTGCCTCTTTAATTTTATAGTTTCCATACCACCTGTTTTATTTCACTTATACCAGGAGACTTGCGTGTTTCTCATTACATTTAATACTATTTAGTAAAATAACAATAATTTGGTCTGATTTGTGTTATATATTAACTATTAGTTCCAATACAATATGAAGTTAAAAATTATTTATACTATTCACGAATGCTCCACATAAATATCATAGAGTTATGCGGCTGATCATTAGAAAATATCACAAAGGAACAAAAGAACTAGTTGTAATTCTTACAAAGCACCTTAAGAACAGTTTTGCGAAAAATTATCGTAATAATGTCAGGACCCTGTCGTTTGGATCAACATACACCACGAAACGAATACTATTTTACAGTCCTTTACCAACGTTGTCTGCATGTATATATTCCACTATATAATATTCTTTCCAAAGTTATTGTAACACGAAGACTTCAATTAGATGAGCCGAATTGTATATCATTCTTAAAATATACATTTTGTAGCACAATGCAACATAAGTACCTAATTCTTCCCATAAAAATAATTGAATCTCAATTATAAATTAATTATGGTATCAGTCCCTAAGATATTCAAAACATAATGTTTGTTGTCTCTTAAGCAGTTCCATAAAAATTGTCATTGAGTATTCACATGTCATAGAAGGCATTCCGTTTTATTGTCCATTAAACCACCAGTCAAAGTGTATATATGATATCTAATTCTGGTTATCGGAGAGTATCAATTGCAATGATACTTCACAGAGTGCCCAATCAAAGATTCTGATGATCAAAGATGGCAACATCCACAGAATTTCCTAAATACCAATGGTTACGCAACAATTTGAGAATATACGTAAGAAATATTAATTGAAACTTTACGTTTATCCAGATCCATTTACGAGACTTATTGTTAAAACACAGTGTAATTCCAGTTTATGCGCATGTAAGATCAATTTGCAAGAGTATTTAGTTACATATTGTTATTAATACTTACATATATTAATAATTACATATTGTTAATAATACTGAATACTCTTACTGCAATATTATTTTAAACTAGACGAGTCTAGCATTAAACCTTATAGCTTGTACCCGATAAGAGCTGCATAGGCGGAGTTTTAGAGGTGCATATTATCTAAAATATGTCTGCTATTTTTCAGATTTTATTTGAAATAATAATATTTAAAATTGCTTCTGCTTTTCAGAAATAAATCAAATTACAAATTTTATCTTTCCTAATTGTTTAGGGAATGTGGATCCAAAGATTCGAAATCATAGAATTGAAAATAATCATTTATTTATTGAAGAATTTCCTTGAAGAACTTTCAAATTATGTCCATATTTATTGCAGGTCTGGAAAAAGTCAAAACCAAATAATCAGAATTACATTAAGATTTCTTACACTGCATTTATTTTTAAATGCAAAATTTTAATAAAAATGTGTCTGGACTTAGTCCTTCATATGTGTAGAAACATATGAGGAAAAAATAAATTTCATACATCTTTTAAGGAGAATTTAATTTTGGATAAATATGTCAAAAAATAATAAAAAATATTTGAAATTAAATGAGGAAGAAAAATTTCGCACGCTGTTGTCTAAAGTAGACTACATTGCACCAATATAAATCCCCCATTTAGCAAAGTTATAATGCTACCCTCCACTGTAATGATTGCATTTAATTCCGTGAAAATCCATCCAGTCAATCTGTCTCAGTACTCATATACTGAGAAGTTCAATAGGAAAGTTACTGATACGAAATTCAAATCCTACTACGATTTTTGAAAGCTGCAAAAGAACGGACAATTAAATACTTATAAGGCTGATTTTAAAAATACTTTAATTTATTCATATAGAAAAAAGTTTAGGCATTTCGCAGGTATTATATCGTTTTTATAACAACGGATCAATTAACTCACATGATATTTAAATGATATCCATCCGTTATCTGAATCATTTTTAAATTCCTAAGTATTGATGTCCTCGTAGAATGGGAGAAAAATTCTTTGAAAATTAAATTTTTCCACTTCATTGTATAGCATCCTTCGTTCGCTTATTACCACCAACAATTTGTCTTAGTTAAAATTTATTATTCTACAACTTACATTTTCTCCATGACTATTGTAGCAGCAATTATAATTATTATTAGTTTTTATGAGTTTTTAACTCTTTTGCTCAAATCAGTGTGTTTAACAACTATTTACTACCACAACAACTACTACTACAACTACTGCTAATACCTTTGATGATTCTACACAGCTTCTGCTGAAGCTTAAAAGTCATCTTCTTCTGCTTCTATGTCTTCTCCTATAGCAGAATATTGCCATTTACACTCAGTAGCTTTTGATATCTTTAAACGTGGCTAATGTTTAGGTTATCTACTCTTTTCATTTTTATGGCTTTTAGTAGTAGTTGTTTTTTTTTTTTTCTCATATTTCCGTAGCAAAAAAAGAAACGGCCAACATTAACATTCATTTATTGTAGCAGAAATAATGTTTCTTTGCTGTTATCTTTTCTTTTCTGCAAATATGTATGTAGTAGTTGTTGTTGTTTTTATTTCTTTTTCAAGCGATTTCTCTTGTCTTTACAAATTGTAAGGTGTTTCTGGTGTTCTGTTCGTATGGGGATATGACATGTGTTACATACAATTCATATGTATGTACATGCACACACACAAGTGTAGCTGGTGTGAAGGAAGTGTTAGATTTTTATGGTCTCTGTAATGATTTACAAATAGTTTTAAAATTTCAATGATTAATTACATAACGCCTCCGAATTTTTCATATTCTTAGACAAGAAATAAAAAAATACATTAAACGAATAAGACAACATTTTGCAGATAATGAGTTATGTTTATTTTATGTTTAAGTTTCTTTAATATTTTGTTGTAGAAGTTTTCATTTTGTGAATTTTTTTAAGGTTAAGGAAAGTGAATTTTTATTACCAGAAAAGTTATTATGAAAGAATCAATTAAATAATAATTAATGTAAAAAAAATTTATTTATATTTTTAGTACTGAAATTTGGAATTTGATTGCTCGATGTCGACTACATTATACCCATTGTAAACCGATTCTCGTTTCAATTCTGTGATTTGTACCATAAGCAATAAACGTTTTACGACCAAAGTAAATTTTAATCCGTTTTTTTAGTACAAAAGATCATGTCCGATCGCAGGATCCACTAGAAATGCATTCTTCTCCAAAGCAATTAGAAAACATCTCTAGAATGTGAAATTTCATTAAAAGTCTTAAATTGTTGCAAAGTTACAGAATTATTTCCAAAAAGGCGGTTTGATAACACGCCGTTTGGAAATAATTTTCAAACATGGAAATCCATAAAAACAAATTGTGGGATCAACTACCATACCACCAATAAGTAGTATTATTTTTACCTATTTAACGTAAAACTTTAACTGAATATTACAAAAATTATGAAATTTTATCTACCTCTGAGAATTTTTCTCTTTTTCCATCCATCACAGTGTACATCGATATTACTTCAGTTATCACAGATATTCGCAGGAAAATTGCTCAATTTGAAATTTTTAGAATAAATAAATTTCA
Source organism: Cochliomyia hominivorax (assembly GCA_004302925.2). Taxonomy (NCBI): domain Eukaryota; kingdom Metazoa; phylum Arthropoda; class Insecta; order Diptera; family Calliphoridae; genus Cochliomyia; species Cochliomyia hominivorax. The sequence goes on from PYHX02000158.1 coordinate 49,955,372, forward strand.
GAGTATAACTACAATTTTTAATACATTTTCTTTAAACGCACTTTAACTTATAAGGCTCCGTAGCATTTTTAACAATGGGAAGATAATCCAGTAGATCACCTTACAAACGGTCTGGCATTGATTCCACTAGTTTCTTACTCTATTTTTTAACCTTATTTTTTTAAGCTCTGTTAAACCTAAATATATATTAAGAAATAATTTTGAATTTAGTTATGTCCGCCTGCCTGTCTATCTGTCTGTTTGTCAGTCTATCTGACCCTCTGTTCTTGGCATGCTCACATTCGCAATATAACATAGAAACACTTAATGAGTCATAAAATTAGTTATAATTTTGGCTATAACTTTTTTTCTACTGAACTGCCTTTTTTCTTCCAACTTTCATTGAGCTCCGTAAATTTTTGTGGATGTGAGCAGACAGAGAGATTGACGAAAATCGACTGAGATTTTGATTTGATTCAAGAATATGTACATTATGGGGTCTAAAATAATTCATTCTTAACGTTTTTCGGGAAAGGGACGTTATAAGGGAGCTATATCAAAATATGGACCCATGTCAATCAAATTTATAACACATATTTAAAATAGTTAGAATAATAATTGTGCCAAATTTCAATAGGATTTGTTCAAATTTAAAAGGGTTATAAGCTATAAATCGTATTCCGGGAAGGGCCCTCACATGGAAGTTATATTAAAATATGGATCGATGTTAATAAAATTTATAACATGTATTTAGAATAATTAACAAATTAATTGTGCCAAATTCCAAAAGAATTTAAAAGTTTTATAAGCTATAAATCATATTCCGGGAAGGGGTCTTATAAGAGAGCTATATCAAAATATGGACCCATGTCAATCAAATTTATAACACATATTTGAAATAGTGAAAAAAAATCTGCCAAATTTCAAAAGAATTGGTTCAAATTTAAGAGTTTTATAAGCTCTAAATCATATTGCGGGAAGGGCCCTCATATGGGAGCTATATTAAAATATGGACACATGTTAAAAAAATGTACAGCATATATGTAAAATAGCTAGAATAATAATTGTGCCAAATTTTAATAGGATTGATTCAAATTTAAAAGTGTTATGAGCTCTAAATCATATTGCTGGAAGGGCCCTCATATGGAAGTTATATTAAAATATGGATCGATGTTAATGAAATTTATAACATGTATTTAGAATAATTAACAAATTAATTGTGCCAAATTCCAAAAGAATTTAAAAGTTTTATAAGCTATAAATCATATTCCGGGAAGGGGTCTTATAAGAGAGCTATATCAAAATATGGACCCATGTCAATCAAATTTATAACACATATTTAAAATAGTGAAATAAAATTCTGTCAAATTTCAAAAGAATTGGTTCAAATTTAAGAGTTTTATAAGCTATAAATCATATTCCGGAAAGGGCCCTTATATGGGAACTGGGTCAATTAATGATCCCAGAACAATATGACTTCATTGGATTTATTATTGTAACAAAATAAGTGTATGTGACAAATTTCAGTAAATTATCTTCAAAATTGCGGCCCATATGACACAAAGAGTTTGGAGTGTATCAAAATTTTGCATATTATAGCCTATAACTTTTTTCCTGTTAATCAGATTTTGATAATTTTTTGCACGATGGTTAAGCATGTGCAATTGTATGCTAAAATTAATTTCCTTGATTATATTATTCTAGGCGTGAGAATGTTTCTAACAGACAGACGGACAAAGCTAAATCGACTCACTTTTTGATTTGATGCAATAATATATATACATTGTTGGGTCTGAGATGATTCCTTCTTGGCGTTACACACGGAATGACAAACTTAATATACCCTCACCACTTGTGGTGGTGGAGGGTATAAAAATAGACAAAATCTCAGCAAAAATATTTTGAGGATTAAGAAGATTTGCTGGCGAACTTTAAATTTATTGACAAAAATGTATAGTGAATAGTTTGGTAAGCATATGTTTCAACAATTTATGGAGATTCCGTTGAAGATTAATGAAGAATATTTTCCATATTTTTAATAAAAATCCTAGCGGTTCCAGTTATTGGAGCTGGTTTGACGAATTGGAATGGTGTTATTGAAAGTAGTGACCACTTAATCGTTGGCAGCCACTCTATATAAAAATTCGTCATTGGGGATTAACTGGCACATTATTTTCATCTTTACAAACAAAAATTATGTATTTGTTTTTATTCACATACATTGAAATGTCAAACTTGCTCGTATACTCTTCTTACGGGATCCTTTTAGAATCTCTTACTAGGAATTATACTAGAAGTTATAGGAATTATACTATACAAGAGCTGTCAAGCCGATTTAGCTTTATTATGTTTTCGCATCCATATAGAATATTTATCTTGAATAAGAGCTCTGGCAGGAAACACTGCCAGAACAGTTTGTCCAACAAAGTCTACTGGATTCACTGTGATGATGTCAGAAGTTTTCTAAGACTTTTGTTTTTTAGATAATAATTAAAAATGAAAAAAAAACATAATTCAATTAAGGTTTCTCAGACATCATCTTAAAACATATTTTACGATAAGAAATTGGTTTCACAAAAACAACTGAAATAAGAAAATAAATATTCCATAGTGACTCATTAATTGTCAAAAGTTTGAAATATAAAAATGATTTTTTTTCTAAAAATCAAAAACTGAAAAAAAAATAAACAATCACCACAACAACAAAAACAAACCAAAAATATATATTTAGGCTTAAATTTAAACTTCGTCTAGTTGTCAAATTTTCCGGCAACTTATTTCAATCACTTTTGTTTTATGTATGAGTGCGGATGTGTGTGTGTACGATACGGTCTGTTATAACTTTTCAACACACATGTGCCATAAATTTTCAAACACTTAACTCGATTGCTATTTACAACATTTGCAACATATAACAAACCATACGCAGACTTACTAACATACATTCATTCCCTCACTCACTCACATACTTGCAACATGTAGCAAACTACATACATAGAATTGGTATTAAAACCATTAGTGCGTGCCACATTCATACGGCAAACAATCAATTAATTTTCAATGTTGCCAACATTTTCTACGAAAAACAAAGCAGAGAAAAAAATCAATTTACTATTAGTTGTTGCAACATTTACTTTGTTTTTGTTGCATTTTTCTAAACGTACAACGTATATCTATATACAAAAATAAATCTGTGTTTGTTTGCCCCTTTGTTTGGGACTTTAAGGCAGCAAAAATACTGGACCGATTTTACTAAAATTATCACAGCATAATCCCAATATTCCCGAAAGTAATATAGGTTATAAAAACATTCGATAGGACAAGAGGGAGGGGTATCACCCATACAAAACTGATATAAATTATCGATTACCTAAAGATTTGCCAAAGCTCGAGTTCTCAAATTTTGTCCCAATCGATTTCTCAAGGACCAAGGGGAGTGGTATCCCCCATACCAAGGAAATATTAGTTATGGAATATCTAAAGAACTATAACAGCGAGAGTTATAAAATTTGGCATCAAATACTTACTTAAGGAACTCTTCTATTGAACAAAATGTAGAACGGATAGGATCGGGGGAGGGATAGCCCCATACAAAGCAAAAACAAATTATCGAATATCTAAAGAACTACGATAGCAAGAATTTTCAAATTTGGTTCCAATTACTTTCTCAAGGAAACAGTTTTACTGGACAAAATGTAGGATGAAAGGAAGTGGTAGCCCCCATTCAATGCAAAAACTAAAAAAATATTAGATCGGATAGGGCGACTTGTGGAATTTCTTTTGAGGTCTTGGACTGGTGGGAAAAATTTGTGCAGCAAAGTGCACCGAGTAAAAGGTTGTATTGTATAAAATATTAAGTTACTTATTGGCGGCGGGTGTTGTCAATTTTAAAAGCAATTAAATGCTAAAAACAAAAAAGTTTTTTCTTTTAATATTTTTTTTTACTAATATTTTGCTTTAAGACAGTAACTAATGATAAATAAAATTAAATTTAATGAGCTGTTTTAAAAAGAGTGGCGCTTAAAATAAACTAGTTTATTTTCAATTTTTAACAACAAAAAATATTAATAGTTTTTCGTGTAGAAAAAAATCTCAACTATTGTTTATGAACTTAAAATTTTAAATAATTTTATGACTTTTCAAGTTTTTTTAATGAAATTATTATTGACGTTTGGTAATATTTTTTAAATAATAATCAATTATTATGGATTGTATAATTTCTATTTAAAAAAATTATCTCTGGGGAGTTTTTTTAATAAAAGTTCGTTGGTATTTTGTTTATATAATAATTCATTTTGCTTGAAGTTAGTAACAGGTTTAAATAAATTTAAGTACAATGTGAAGAAAATACAATATTAAAATTTTGTTTAGAATAATTTCTGAATGGTCCCTATGGGCTTTGATTTTGTACCCTATGAAATCAGCATAGAATTATCTCCAAATGGATTCTTCTACTCTGTGGTTATAAAAGGTTTGGATAAATTGTTCTTAATATAGGAATATAAGCTATAAAGTAAGCTCTTATACCATCATTTTGCACATTTATATATAAAAGTCGGCTTTTATTGGACCTCGGAGAAATAATTTGGCGCATCGTTTAAGAACATCGTAGAACTCACGTTTGTCAAATTCCTTTAAAATCGCTTAATATTTAGGATTTTTATGAACTTCAAATCATATATCAGAAAGAAATTTGTATGGGAGGTGCATGAAATATTGGCCCGTGAACTCAGAAAGTGATTCTGAATCGAACGGTGTACTTAAAGTGGGTGTAACATCATAATATATTTCCAAACAAGTAAGAATACTCTATTCGACTATGACAAATTTTTAATGACATCTACCACAAGTGGATGTAAAGTAAATACATAATGTTTCATACATATACATATACATACGTATACACGTACATACTTAATTTATAATATTTTTGACTATACATTTTTTCTAACGAACCGATTTTGCTGATTTTTTCTATGGTAATGATTTACATTTTATTATTATATAACTTTATTCTAATGTGTAGATTTAGATTAATAATTCTACTAAAGTTATACCCTTGAATTTAGAGGTTACATCAGATCTTACTCTATATATAGTTCAATATACTAACCGATTTTGCTAGTTTTAACGAGGAAACTTTTCAAGACAATATAAATACTTAGATCAAGTTTCATTGTGTTCCGTCAATAATTGTAGATGTAGACAGATGGATAGACGGATATAGTTAAAAGGACTTAGACTATGATTTGATGCAAAACTATATATTTATACATTATGGGATCATGGATGATTCCTTTTTATAATTACACACAGAAAGATAAAGTTATTAAATCCTATTTACCACTAGAAATGGTGGAGGGTATAAAAATTGTAAATCCCCAAGAGGGAATTTTTATTGCCATAATATTCACTATTGATAATATAAAAATAATTACAAATAATAACATAAGTTAAATTTCAACTTTTAAAATTGCGATTTGTGAAGTTTTAGACAGATGGCCAGAAAGAAGAACTGATTTGGGGACTTATGAAGAGAATCAGACTCTGTCGTAATAGTTAATGTAAATAATATCATAATTTTTTCTTTGTTCTGCTATTATCTTGGCAAATGCATTATACTCCAATAGCCTTTATAGAGTAGGATAAAAGATCATTGGCGCAGATAAAAAATACGCTCTTAATATGTTCGTTGTAACTCTCTGCTTAAAATTTTTTCATTGAGAAATGAAATGGAAATAAAATGTAATTTCCAAACGGCTAATCCGATTAGATTTAAGATACAATAAAGTATTATAACTTCTTCAAGATCACACAGTGTGCCCAAAACAATATTTTTTGGTATATCTTAATACTAAAGCTTCATGTGTTTAGAGCTGATAGAGATTTTCCACAAGCTCAAATTTGGTCAATAAAAAAAATAATTTTTCGTTAAATTCTCAAACCGCAAAACTAGAATAATACTTAAATTATCTATAGTATATAACTACATATGTAAGGTAAATAACCAAAAAGTATTTTCTACCGTAATGCTCTTATGGTGACTAGACGATAATTTCAAATAAATATCGTTGATTATAAAATTTGAATCTTGTTTTTAATAAAAATGGCAAAATTCTAAATTTTAAGTTTGTAATACTTTTTTGGCATAAAATGACATTTGACTTACATTTACTGATCACCGACTAAATCCTTGACAATATATGCGCTTGTACTTCTACAAATCAACTCAAAAATACTTCAGCTAAAAATTTACAGAATTATTAAAAATGGAAATCGGTTTGAACTTAATGTGGTTAATCAAAAAGTAAAATATAATTAAGCTAAATATCTTTTAAATTATAAGTAATGAAATCTTTAAAATCGGTAAAAATGTAAGGTATCTGGATCGTTTAAAAAATCATAAAATTATACATAAACGATCTTCGTAGGTTTTCAACCTTAACCGAGTATTATTTTCCTACCAGTAAAAAGTTTGATAGATATCAGTCTATAACATTTCCTAACTGAATCGATATTGGCGAATACATCAATAATAAATTTCATCAGAATTGGTTTCTTGTTCGCAAATGTTTTTAACATACTTTACGGGGTCTAAGATGAGTCATCCTTGATGTTACAATGATGATGGTGAACTATGATTATAAAAATTTAAATCTTAAAAAAAATTTTAACTCATATGAAAAATTAAAATATGAAGATAAATTTCTACAAATTATTAAATTTTTTAAAACTTAAAAAAATTTAATTTATTATTGTTATTTTTTTTAATTTAAAAAAATTAAAATTATTTAAAGATTTATTTTATTTCCATAATCATTATCAAAATCCGAATTAAGAATAATTCCACAATATGTCGATGACTCATTTATCTTTAACACACATCATATATATCGTTTTTATTCAAATTTTCAACATATAATAAATTTGTTTACAATTTTGGCAACTAAAAATTTAACTTAATTCATTTAAGTTTAACAAATAAACCACAAATTGTAGATAAACGTTAAGAAAACGTAAATGAATACAAATAAATAAATAAAACAACCTGATTTACGAAAAATTAAAATAATAAAAAAAAACAACAACAAAACAAGCAACAACATGCAATACAATACATAAGAAAAAAATTCTCAAGTGAATTGTTTTAGTAAAACTTTACAGATGAAAAGAAAAAAAAACACGCAAATTAACTTAAACTTTAGACAACTAAGAAGCAAAAAATATTGAAACGAACAAATAATAACAACAACAGTAAATCGAGAAAAAACCTTTTGTAACAACCTTTGGGGGCCAACAAAAACTAAAGCAAAAACATTGAACAAAAAGCGCCAGAAGCCAAGACACTAAAATAACACACCACCAAAAATGCTTAAAACTTATGAGGGGACAGAAGTTTAAAGGATTAATTATAAATTGGACAAGATAATGGTAATTTGGATTAAGAAGGGAGATAATTGACAAAATAATATCAGAGGGTGTATCGAAATTTTTTATGTTTGTTTGTATACGATTTCGTCATCGTATATGACCATGTATGTCATGATTGCAAATTTAGAAAAGATCTTCTTCGTAATTTTAAGGTTGCGTCAGATATCGGTGCATAACTTTTTTTGTTAATGGACAGATATATCCCGGAAAATGCTTAAGACAGCAGCAAAAAATATGGCTGTTTTTTTTTAATTCAGACATGGATAAATTGAATCAGAATTTTATTTTATGCGTATTTATAGATTTGTTGTTGTGGAGGGTATAAAATTTACGTTTCGTGTCTAATCAAATACTCTGATCACTTATAATATCTCTCTTTAAACGAATCAATTATTTTCGGTAAAGGTTTTAAGCGATAATTTGATGTTATTTCAATAGTATTAAAAATATTCAGCCTACTTTGTTGACATAGATATCCCGCATTGTCTGTACTTATCATATTGGGGTGCATTTACTACAACATTAACTAAAAATATATTGTAGCGTTCAAGCAACATATCCGAGAAGAACAAAATTTTTCTTCTTGAATAGTTGAAAAATGTTCATGATATTTTCTCTATAAATTTTTGTGACTTAAAATAGCCAACGCTCACTGGTTCGTTTTACGGACAAAAATACTAAAGCGCTCAGAATGACTTGAGATTTAGTTTAATGAAAGTTGAAGATATCAATATTAAGAAATATTAGTCCAAAAAAAATTTAGTTATGAAACTTTTCGACAGGGGGCGCTAAATTATATATTTTTAAAAATGTATTCATTAGGTCAAAAATTTATTATTTTTTTTATTTTCTTTAATTTATTTTTATTTGTACTTATAGATCTACAGTAAAAAAGCAAATAAAGAAAGACACAAAAATATTTGCGTTTTATGCAGACGATATTTTTATAATTAAAGCAACTTTCCAAAATATTCACCTTAAAAAACGTTTAACGTGTTTTTTTGTTTTTTAATTTTTTGATTTTATTTAATTATACGTACTTGAAGAGTAATAATCAGAAGAGAACAGCTGTCAGTTTTTTGTTTAATATGAGAAAAACGATTTTATATAAACATAATATTTTCTTAAATCTTCTACACAAAAATACAAAATACAGATTTTTGACATACAAGAAAGACATAACCTGCTTTTTTGTTTTTATTATTATATTAATATATTAATCTATAAATATTACTTATAGTCAAAAACGTACGGCTGCCACAAATGTAAAATTTCAATCTTATACACAAATTTCACAATTTAAGGCAAAGGCAAAAGCGATGTTGAAACAATTTTATCAGATTTCGATGACTATTGATTTAAATTTAGTTTCTTGTTGTTATGTGTAATTTTTTATTTAAATCATAAACAATACTTACTTAGGCGTATGAGTTATTATTGTTTATATACACATATGTTTTATTAAGTATACTACCCGCACGACTAATATAACACAACTAATTAATAAACAAGTAATTTTTAAATAATTTTTGATATATTTAACCAAATTTAATGAATTTAGTCAATATAGAGAAGCAAAAAATACGTTATTTTACAAAAGAGTTTATTTTTGATGATTTAGTGCATTTTATAAAAGAATATATGACAAATACCATTATCCTTCTTCATATTTCATAATTATATAGAATATAATTGTAACGTTATAAAAGTCATAATCACTCATTTAAGATTTTTTCCGATCATAAGTACGGATGATATTTAAGATTTTTTTAAATTCGGGATAAAAAGGGTGTCTGAATCCTTGAACTAATTTGCTTCATAAATTTTTTTCTTAGTTTTTCCAATATAAAGCTGTGAGCAAATTTTTAGAACTGTGGGAAAAATACCCTATTTTTGTCAATTTTTTATGGGAACGAATCACAGTGAAACGGTAACATTGCTGCATCTTTTTTGAAAAACTAGGATTCTCTATGTTTTTCCAATAGAATTGGTGACAATATTCGTTTAGCGTTTATCAAATAGTGAATTGATGAATACTTTGTGATCATAATTCACTGCCATTATAATCACAATTTGATCTTCAAATAAAATTCTCGTTAATCAACTTTTTTTCTATTACTTTCTAACCGAAATCGGGAGCAATTTCTTTTACAGAAAATTTTAGAACGTATCAGTCTTTAAAGTAACCTTTCGGAAAAGCATAAATACGGTATGGGTTACTTAAGAAAATTTATTTATAACTTAAAAAGAATTTAACTAATTTTTTTTGGTAAGATGTGGACCGCTAGGCCCATAAAGTCCAAACTCAAAACGCAAAATGCCTAAACTTTTACCACTACTGTGTGCAATTTCATTAAAATCGGACTAGACATTCGGAAGTTACAGATTTATTCCATTTAATTTTTAATTTGAAACACTGCGCGTTGTCCTCTCAGTTATTAAACACTGATAAAATTTCTTTCCTTCATATATGTTCTTGAAATCTCCTCCTTTTATATCAAAATTTAGTCTATTCTAATGATATGATTATTTTTTCCTATAAAGCATGACTAATCCATAACTATTTTCGGAATCTTACTTAACAAATACTTGAATTTTTCAAAATTCCGCAAAAAATTCGAATATTTGCAAATTTATTTGAATCTGTTTCAATAACTTGTTTTCTGAAGTATTCATTGATTTCACTCCTTTACATTCTGTTTGTCTTGCTAACAATTTTAAACATACATTCATATATATAGTTTTTCTTCATTTGTTTAAGTTGTTTTAGTTGTAAGTTTGATGTTTGAGTTTTTGTTGCAACATGTCAAAATAAATCAATTGATTGATCTTGTTTTATTTATGTCCATTACAATTTCGATCAATGAGCATCAATTGTAAGTGGAGAACGAAGGAAAATAAGAAAACTCAAAACAAAAGCAAATCTAAAACGCGTTTTTTCTTATGCGTCATGTGAAAACTACAAAAAAAAAGCAGGAGGGTATCGTTTGTAAATTTTATAAGTTTATTTCGCTTTTTTGTTTCTTCAGGTTTTTTAAGACCGCGCGTCAGTTTTTAGTTTTGTGTGTTTCTTAGAAGATCATGTGCCTTTTCAAGCGGCAAACAAACAAATTGAGTTTAATTGAAACTACACTCAAGCGTGTCAACATACATATTTGAAATATTTAATAAAATATATACATACATTTTTGACCCACCACACCAATACACTCTAATTTTTTATTCTAAAAGTCCACATTATTAAACACAAACATACGATCAATCTATCCATCACCATGATTAACTTAAGGAATTTCTTTACAACATTTCAGATACCAACCAGCCGATCTGTATGGTTGCGCTGGCGGTAATTTTGTTTAGAGTTTTTTTCTATATTTTCTCGAAATGTTGTGCCATAGCAAGGATACAGAAAGGAGTCTTTAGAGAATATACAGCAACTGGACAATTTTAATGAAAAACTTATGCATTAGTAATGGTGATGGTGGTTCTGGTTTAATACATACAATCAGCCATATTTGGTAGCATGTGAACTATTTGCCAATTTAATCATAATTGCCTCTCAAACGCTGCATCATGATTGTTGTATTTTTTTTTTATTTTATTATTTTATTTTCTAAGTGATTTTCTTGTGTCTCTTCTATGGATTTATTGTTTTTAATGAGTTAAATTTTTAGTTTATTTTAATTTTGCTTTAAAGAAAATGTGATTTAATGTAATGGAAATGAACTTGTTTTCAGTTCCATTTAAGGTTTGTAATTTTTTGTTTTTTTTTATTACTGAAATTTGTCTATTATGCTTAAAGTTAGCAAGATCTTTTAACAGTTTTTTATGGAGCGAAAACTAATGCAATTTTGCACATATTTAAATTCAATTGTAAAATAATCAATCAAATTATGTTTATATCTGATTTATGAAACTTTTTTTTAAATAAATAATTACATAACTTCCGTCAATTATGTCTGTCATTTTTACATTGCCTCCTTGATCGATTAGTTAAATAGGGACAACGACATAAGATTGAAGAAAGAGAAATGAAGAT
>PYHX02000158.1:49966920-50012349 GCA_004302925.2 Cochliomyia hominivorax
AATACGTGTACAAAAAATATCTAAGACCCCAAAAAGTATATATATATATTATTATATATATAATATTATATATTATATATATTAATTATATATATATTGTTGGATCAAATCAAAACCTAAGTAAATTTTTCTGTGTATATTTATTCATCTATTATGTATAAGTTTTGTTCTATATTAAAGATTCCAACTTAACGAAATAATTGTAGTTCTGGAAATTTTCAATATAATTTAACAAAAAAAAAAAAAAAAAAACGATTTCACGTCAAAATTAATTTTTCTAGCAAACTCGTGATACAAATGGGATCATAGACATTCCATTCGGATGGTGCTTCGAATGGTTTTAAGTGACTAATGACTGGAATTCAAAGGGCATTTTGCGAAGTGAAATAGTTCTTAATTGCGGACTACGATGTTAGAGTCTCCTATAGTCTATAGAAATGACTCTAGCAGCATACAGAGATTTCTATCATAAAAATGCTTCAGGATATAAGGAGATATCAGAATCTCTACTAACAACAAACAAGCCATTAGACCTATAACAGATTTTATGTAACATCGATTAAAATTTTACCTTTTACATATACAATTTTAAATTTCAGTTTTTGTTAATATAATAATTTGTTATTACAAAAATGTCTTGACATATGCTGCAATGGTTTCAGAGATATGTTTCATCTATAAAGGGATAACTTCCCCTCGTTCCTTATTTGAAAATTTTGTTGCATTTAAAGTAGAAGTACATGGCCAACATACAACACAAATGATTATACTGCGAGGATTGTTGTCAGATGAACAATCCATTAGCATGTGTTTAAAAAACTATGGAATATATTCGAAAGATAAAAAATTGGATCCCATATGAGTTGATGTAGAGATACACACAAATAGCAAGTTTGCATATTGAGTGGATGAGAAAATGATAAACAGAATAAGTTTCGGCATTTTATTATTAACCGTAATACAAAGACGATATGTTTCCATAACTTCCAACCCGAACAACTAGAAAAATCAGAACCCCCTAAATATCAGTATAATCAAACATACACAAGGTCAGCATGGCAATGTTGAATCAAAAACGGTCAAAAAGCTATGTGTAACGTTATGCAATGGAGGTTTTGCTTTATAGTCCAACTGTTGGTTCTTCAGACTAAATAAAAAATAAAATTTATATCAATTGTAGGTCTTACTGGGATGTACGCAACAGTTATCGTCTTGAATTCTCCTAAATTCAAAACAGTTCTTTTGATATGGATTTCATATGACACAAGAAAGAAAAAAAAATTAATTTGCATACCTAATATTTTGCTTTATAGTACATAGTGTAACAACACAGCACAACACTGACCCTGCATTACGACAATGCAGGACAAATTTGGGACCGATCCTTGTGAAATATGATTTTATATTTTGTGCTTGTGTATTTAAAATACTTCATATTCATATCTCATTTTCACATATATGAGAAGTTTATCTTATTTGAGAAGATTTTCTGAAAGGACCAACCCTCATGAAATTATGTACAGTATTTTTGGGGTGTCGGCAATGTGATATTATATACGAAATAATATCACATTGCCGACATTTTTGGGATTTACGAACTCCCATATGCCTGGCTTTTTTACAAATATTTTGGAATGGCTTTGTAAGAAGAGAGATCTTGTGCAGTGAGATGAAAACTCGATTAATGTGAGCATTATATTATTTTGAAAGACTGGACGTACACAGAGATAATTAAAGAAATCCTAAAGAAGAATTAAAAATGCTATGAATTTAATAACAGGACTTACTAATACATCTAAGTCTGAGGGTAATAACAAGTGTTTGTATTGAAGTGTTATATATTTCAATCAGGTGAAAAGGTTCATAATGAAATAGCTATCGAATAATAAATAGAGTCTGATATCATCCAATACATCTCTTAAATTCCACTCGAAAAACCTATCACGAAACAACATATTTTGTGCCACTCGTTAAAAATACTCAAATTGAAATTCCACTTCACAGTATTTTAATCTCATCGGTTTAAAATGAAATGTAATATTCGCTATTCTACTGTTATTCTGCAGATGACGTCGTTGCAATTTAACAAAGGACAGAATCAAATTAACGATCTTGTCGTATGTTTAATACAGCTTCAACGAAAACTGCAATATTTTGCTGTTTGTTGTTATTTTTATTTATACTTTAAAGTGAAGCGTATAAAAGAAGATCATGATCATATTTATATGTTATTCTTTAAGGTTAAGAGGGAGTTCATTTATAATGTCTAAAAGTCATAAAAAGTATAATTTCATTTTTTCTCATATCTACTTATTTTTACTCCTTTTCTATGCAAATGTGTTTTTGTAAAAGATTTTATTCGAAACTTCTTCTAAACTATTGATATGTTAAATTTAGTTAAGAAATTCTTATAAACCAGCGCGTGTCTTGTCTCTGGAAGTAAATGATCTTGATCATATTCGTTTTGAGTATTAAATAAGTGGTTGTCTGTGATATACTAACTTAAATAAGATAAAGGATTTATTATGAATATATATACATATATATCTATATACATATATATTTATAAAATTTTTTATTTAGAGAATATTTTTTATTTAGATGACAAACATTTGACCTTTGTTAATGTTTATGATTTTTATATTCTTAAACAAATAGTTGTCATTGTTGAAATTTCTAAGTATTTCAGGTTCAATATAGAATAATAATTGTAATATGATTCGATCTTTAATTATTAAATGATCAAACGGTAAACTCAAAGATTAAATTTTAATCTAAACTTTCACTTGTTTTCCAATCGGTAATAAAATTAATTTTTATTTTGAAGAGCCTTAGAAGTAGAAATGGATCTCAATATTTTTGGATACACCCAGATCAATTAAATATAATGGCAAATAAACTCACAAAATATATATCGGAGATTCATATTTACTTAAAAATATTTATTATTGAAGTGCGGATACATTGAAAACAAATCGTGTTTTTAAACCCTCCAATACCCTCACCATCGGTGGTGAGGGTATTATTAACTTTTTCATTCCGTGTGTAACACTTATAAAGGAATCATTTCAGACCCCCTATACATAGTCGTATGCTGAAATATGCAAAATTTTGATATACCCCAATATCTGTGTTCTTTTTTGGTCGCAATTATTAAGATAATTTACTGAAATGTATCATATATATTTATTTTGTACAGTAATAGACCTAAGAAACAATATTGTCCTTGGGTCATTATTTAACCTATCCCCCATATAATAGCTCTTTCCGTAATATTGTTTATAGCTTATAAAACTTTTAAATATGAACCAATTCTATCGAAATTTGGTACAATTAATTTTGTAACTGTCTTTAACATATGGTAATAATTTTATTATTCCCGGAAAACAGGTTTGAGCTTATAAAACACTTTAATAAAGACCGATTCCATTCTTCACAATGATTTTTCTAAATATCTTTAATGTATATTTTTTAAATAAACAATTCCGGACCATATTTTGATGTATCTCCCATATTAGACCCCTTCCCGGAAAATGGGTTTGAGCTTATAACACTAGTAAACAATGTCAATTTTGTTGAAATTAGGCTCAAATATTTTTCTAATTGTCTTGAATATATGTTATTAATCTGACCCATATCAGTCCATATTTTGCCAAAGCTCCTATATAACGCTTCTTTCCAGAAAACGGATTTAAGCTTTTAAAAATAATTCATGAATATGAACCAATTTAATTTAAAATCATCACAATTATTCTTCTATACGGTACTTTCTAGGCGAATGTCGGTCAATATTTTGCTACAACTGCCATTCAAGTCTCGTTATCGGAAAAAAGGTTAAACTTATTATATTTTTAAATTTAAAACAATTTTGTTGAAATTCGGCACAATTATTAGTGGAGGGTATTTAAAATTCGGCGCAGCCAAAATGAAATTCTTACTTATTTATTCTTATAAACCATCGTACAAGGCAAAATAAACAACATAACACCGACCCTGCACTACGACAAGGTATGACAAATTTGGGACCTTGTGGAATATGATTTTATGTTTTGTGCTTGTGTATTTCAAAAATTTCATATTCATATCTCATTTTCACATATATGAGGAGTTTATCTTATTTGAGAAGATTTTCTGAAGGACCAACCCTCGTGAAATTATGTACAGTATTTTTTTGGGTGCATAAATCTTAAATATACGAAATAATATCACATTGCCGACATTTTTTGGGATTTACGAACTCTAAAGTGATTTTTGCAAGTGAGCCCATATGGGATCTACGGTTATTTGGGAACTGATCTGCATGAAATTCTGTACCCAGATGTAGATAAATATACAATTTTATCACAAATTTAACGAAAATACTAAAATTTTCAACAAAATTATATTGATGGTTATAGTGGCATTTTACTATACAGTGGTCAACAAACGTTTAGTTGACCATATTGCTATTTCTGGCAAATAATTACACGATTTTTTCGAAGAGCAATGAAGTCGCCAGCTTATAAACCAAATAATAACACATCGTGAATATATTGACTATTTAGAATTTTTTTGTATATTGTCAATGGTCTAACTGAAGTTTTTTAATAATTTCACAACGCTAATAAAGTGAACGTGATATTAGTGAAAGTTACCAATCTCCTCAGTCCATTCAATTAACTTAGATTGGTAGGTTGGTTTCTTCTTTTTTCTTGGAATATATGCTTGTATAAAATCAAATTTGACACACCCGTTACTATATCACAATTTGTATACCAGTGACTTCTGGTTATTGAATCGGCTATACGAATCCCTTCGAAAGCACTTTTTAACTCGATTATTATAACGAAATCTTAATTGGAATAGGTCTTACAACAAACTAAATTTCAGTCGATTTTAAAATGTCCGTCTGTTAGTCCGTTTTTAATACTCTCACATCAAAACTTATTTAAAGAGCAATAAAGATTTGGCCTAAATATGCACAATTTTTCAAATGTGGAATAAAATGGAAATAAATCTATTACTTTCGAACGAACACAGAGTGACAGCAGAAGTGTAGGCAAGTTTAATTTTTGAGGGTTCAAAAGTTTGTCACCTCGGGTCATATAAATTTTTAAAATGATCTTGATTCCTTATATCCAATTTTAAAGATACTTGAATGAATGGAATCTACTAGTGAAGACCTATAAAAAACCTTGTGGTATGGGCAGGCTTTCTCTATGTTTAAAGAGATATCTAGATTAATAATTAAAAATTTTAATTTTTGACCGATCTTGGCGATATTAAAACTAATTTGTGCAAAATTTTATTAGAATCCGCTTAAATCCCTATTCTGGAAGGAATATATGTATGGAGGATAGGTGAAATAATGGACTCATCATCACCACCTTCAACAGTCATCGTCCAAGTACCGGGATGATTTCCTACCTGTTGTGTTGAGAGCTTTTCTGAAAATGCTTTTTTTACTTTAGAAGCATCTTGTGGACCATTCCATCAACTCGAAAATAGTGTTCTGTCAACAGATAAGTTCTACCGCTGTTTAATAACATTGGAAATGATCGCTTATCCAACTTTTGGTAGAACCAAATAGAGTTTTGTTGAAAATATTAATAATAAATAATTTTAATACACACATTCTTCCAGTCACTCATGTTAATCCGATAAACAGTATGTTTTCCGATGGTAACTTATTAAAAAAATACCGAGATTAAAAGTTATAATATTCAAAAGGGATATATATTTTTATACGTTTAATTCAATTATTATTTTTAAATTTTCCAAAAATATATTTAGGATTCATAAATAAAAAAATTAATAACTTAGAAAACTTCGATAAACTTTCTCAAGTTTTTGAAATTCCTAAAATCTTAATAAATGTATATCAAACACATTACGCTATAAAATATATCCAAGTAAACTAATTTTATACAATTTTCTCCAAATTCGTTAACAAATCAGGTGCATCTAACAAATCATTATATTTAGACCATAAATGTTGTCTATTTTGTGAAATATACTTTTTTCTCTTTTAGTCTCTTAACTAATATTATTTATCTTGTAGCCATGTTTTGCCATCAAACGTAACAGAAAAAATACGTCCTCATCATTGTCTTTATAATAAACCCAAGGTTTATATTGGCAATCATTTGACCATTTTTATCATCTTCTTAGACTTATAATGGAAAAAAGGAGAGCCGACTTTTATTTTATATAAATTTTTTCATTTGGTCTATGTTTTGTCATAAACCGAAACAAACATAGTAATAAATCATACTCATGTTGCTGCATTCCCCAATGCTGATGCATCAAGTAAAGGAAGAAACAGTAGAAATATCAACTTATGACCAGGTTACCGACCAAGAATTAACTCAACTTTATCTTCTGTTTAGGTATAGAAACTAACGACACTTTTTTTCTTAATGTTTGTTGTATTATTATTTTATGTTGAAGTTTTTTCCGATATATATTATTGTATCTTGTAGATTGTTTAAATGTTTGATCGTTCGCTCATTTGTTGTTCACATTATGACCACAAATGGTCTCAACGTTGCGCCATTAAATTGTGTTTAAAATAAAATGCACTCACATTTCAAATAATAATCCACATTTTTTGTTGTTGTTATTATTATTTGTGAATTTTGCTGTTGTTGTTCCGAGGGGACATTCAGTAATTGGTAAAAAGAAAAAAACTCTAATGAAAGAAAAAGAGTCTATATGCGGTAAAATAGATGAAATATTGAAGGTGGTACGGTGGGCTTAGCTAAGAGATACCAAATGAATGAAGATTGAAGTTATTTTGCGATTGGATTCTTTGGAAGCCAAGCATCAAGGAAATTTCTCAGGTTTATACAAAATACGCACTCCAGATTTCACTTAATGTTGATGCTAGGAATACTCCTCATGTAATATCCCTGATAGTAATGAAAGATAACATTACGTCTGATTGTATAGTTTTTCCGTCCAGAACTCTATAAACTCCAAATATAAAAATGCGGACATCCAATGTTGTATGCATTAGAACTGTACAAACTGGAATTGCTTACCGATTAAATCTTCTGAACCACATTGACTAAGATATTGTTTTGCTTCACAATTACATTCCCATGGAGACGACTGGAGTATGGTTATTAACTCAGGAACCAAGGTAGCGGCAGTTGATGGTATATATAGCATATGTTTATCATGAAGATTAAATAGAGTTCTTTCGCTGAAGCATGTACAACCTTTTAATTCAAGAATTGCACCTGAGCTAAACAAACATTAGAGTAAACGGTTCTGGTACAGTGACCAGACTTATGGTGCGTTTTTTTATTTCCGCACAGACCAGCGAGAGGAATTCTAACAGTGTCGATAGGTGTTGTTCCATAGGCGGTTGAAGTATTATGCGCGTAGATGTGTGTAACGTCATAAAAACACCACTTTTAAATATGCCGTTCGATTCAGAACCACTTTCTCAGGTGATTTTACTATGTCCATCTGTCATGCTGTCTATGCAAAGTTTGTTATTAAAGTACAGTTCGCAATTTTGAAGAATAAGACTTGGCAGGTAGTATTATTTTGACCCAAGGACAAAGCCTATTGAAATTGGTTATAATCGGTCCATTATTTCATATAGACGGCATAAAATTCAAAGATATGAAACGGGTTTAATGAAATTTTTAGCAGAAATCAGATAAACAAATAAGACGAAGATCGTTTCATATTGCCAGTGTATTCGGTAGAGTATTTCATTGTTTGGCTTGTCGGGCTTGGCGGAGTGTAACTTTCTTACTTGTTAACAGTATCTTAATTTAGATGAGATTACAGTCCACCGTCTTAAAGTTTCTCATAATTTCGGTGCGAAGAAGCGATTGTCGCGAGAAAGTTTCGACAACTTCGTGATTTCTTTTTCAGAAAAGTCGAAAATATTAAAATAATTCGTTGTCATAATTTATCACTGATTAGAATGCAGATTAGAAAAAAAATAAGTATTCAGTATATAAAAATCAAGCAGTTTAATAAGACTTCTTCTTACTTGTTTGAGAAGTCCTATTTTATATTTGATGTTTGATTAAACTGCATAAAAAACAATTATATCTAGATCAATTGCACTTCTTATCGCTTTATGATGACTAAGTATTTCACATAAAACCCTTTTTTATTCTTTTGAAATTTTATTCTCTTTTAAACCACTGTTCGTCCATTCGGTATAATAGCTGATAAATGATCGATCATTTTACATTTCCTAGATGCACACATGTTCCACTAAGTGTGTGCACACAAAAATGTTTTTAAGCGAATTTTTTTCGCACATTTGTACAATGTTTTGTCTTCTCAATGTTCTTGTTGTTTTGTTGTTGTTGTGTTCTCTTCTGCACTTTTTGTTAGTTGTATTATTTCATGTAACGAACGTTTAGAAATGCACTTGTGCATTGAATGGCCTTTAAGAACTTTCAAATAGTGAAATAGAAGAATGAAGGTGGTTGGTAGGATGGTTGGTTGAAAGTCGGCTTCGTTAGTGCTATAAAAACGAAGAAAGACATGCGGACAAACAAAGATCAGTAATAGCAATATGATGCTGTTACTGATGCTGTTCAACTGTCTACTGGAACAGCAAGAACTTGGCATATATGGACCATATAACAATAACGACAAACAACAGTGACAACAACAGAAACAACAACGGCTAAAGTAAAAAATAAAGAACACACACAATGGTGAAGTTCCTATATATTTTTCTATTTCTGAAAAAGAAGCTAAACTTTTTTCCCATTCTCTTCATCTGGTAACATAAAGAACTTAAGTTTTTTGTTAACTCAAATATGAAAAATGTTTTACTTGTAGTAGAGCATTTTTGTGTAAAATAATATACAAACAAATACATATAATTTTATTTCCAGAAATCTTATGGGTTTTGTGTAAAAGCACTTTGGCAGGCTTATTTAAATGCCACCACCCAAAAAAAGTCTAAAAATTCGCAACAGAATTTTAGTGGAGAAAAATAAAAAAAGATGCCAGAAAAGAATTAATGACAATTGCCGCCACTGACATAAATGACCCCTTAAGTCATTACTCACCTGTGATAGTAAAAATTTTCTATTTTTTCCCTAACTTCTAGCCTGGCCATAAGTCTGCCCCATGTGCTCAACGTGCTCTGGCATAATACAATTTATGCCAACACAACTGGCATTTGCATTTTATTATTTAAGGTCTATTAGCAGCTAATGACCGACTTTTATGAGACATCATATATTGATAGTGATGGCAACAAAAGAAAGCCAATAACATCAAGATTCCTTTGTCATAGATGAAATCCTTTTGTCTGGTTTTTAATTTTTACGCCTTTTTCTGCGTACATGTGTCTTTCAAAAAACACATACTTCAGCGTGGAAACATTTCAAAAGCCAAACATACAAATATGTTGATGAGCTAAAAATCTATGAATTTAAAAAATGATATTCGCTACAAACGCATGATCACACACAAATGAACATTTTTTTCGTATGGTCAACGTTTACAAATGTTTTAACAAATCACATAATCGCAGAATGTGAGTAAGTAATAGTTGTTTTTATAGCGTTTTAGGTTTATTTTTTAGTGTTTTTTTGTAAAATATTAATGGCAGAATATTTGAACATTTAGTAGAATAAGAAGTAGGAAAAAATCACAATTTATGACACTAATGTTTTGGTATTTTGTTTGGAAATTGTTTTATTATATCCAAAAGGTACCCTACTCATGGTTAAAGGATTAGATTTTTGAACTTGTTATTATGATCAAATTCAAAGTCATTCGAGTCGAATTTATATGAAGTGACAGTCGTTTGCTAAATGTATGTATGTCTTATGGAGACATATTAGAGAAATTTGATTAAGAACCTTCGACTTCTAAGGCAGCTTGTTATAGAGACTAAAATACAAGTTGTCTTAAATTATTATCTCTAATATCTCTTTCACAAAGTATTTCCATCTTATAGGTTTGCTTGTGTTATTTTTGTGTCCAATCAAGTGTATGATTGCACTGTGCAAGATCATAGGTCATCAATAATATATAGGTGAACCTTGAGCCACCAAAACTTCTAGAACCTTGAGAATTCCTCTCAAGAACCCTCTTTTTTTTACTCTAAAAATATAATTTTATAGCAAGCTAAACAGCTTTCAATTTGTTGGCTGTATATTTGGCAACTCCCCAATTCCCGCCTTTATAATATGTCTAATTTTGCAGAAAGTCAGAAATCTAATGCGACAATAGACAAATATTATTGTCGAAATTTTTTATCTCTGAAATGACTTTGCTCATTATGTTATTCAGCTCAAAGGTGAATATCAAAGGTGATAGTTGGATTTCTTGTTTTTTCTCCAGTTTTATCTCTCTCTTGAGAGTTCTCTCCCAATTGATAATATCTAAAGCACTCCATTCCATTGACATTGGAGAAGATTTTTGTTTATACCGATAAACCAACTATTTGTGTGGTTGATTTTTCTATATTTAGCTTTGAAACGTGAAAAATATCGGTATTAAGTAGAATAATTTCTTTCAAGTTTTCGGTAACTTAACGATGAAACCTTTCTTCCAAGTTGGAGTTTGCTTTACTTTATCTTGGCTTATGTGAGGTCACAGAAGTTCTGCTTTCAATTATGTCTATATTTTGTTTTGATAATTTCTATGTTTTGTTTTGCATTCTTTCCTAAGTGAAGAATGTCAATATTAAGTAAAATTTTTCGTTTCAAGTTATTGAGTTTTTCAGTTCATCTCCTTTAAATAAATTAAATATCCTGCCTTTTTTGGATCATAGTTAGCATTTCCTAGTTCTACATTTATGTGGCGTATTCAGTATCATGTTTCTGTTAGTATCTTCTATTATCTGCCTCTTTAATTTTATAGTTTCCATACCACCCATTTTATTTCACTTATACCAGGAGACTTGTATGTTTCTCATTATATCTAATACTATTAAGCAAAATAACAATAATTTGGTCTGATTTGCGTTATATATTTACTATTAGTTCCAATACAATATGAAGTTAAAAATTATTTATACTTTCGTTAAGTAATACTATTCAGGAATGCTCCATATAAATATCATAGAGTTATGCGGCTGATCATTTGAAAATATCACCAAGGAACCAAAGAAAAATAATAATTGTAATTCTTACAAAGCCCCTTAAAAACAGTTTTGCGAAAATTTATTGTATTAATATTCGGACCCTGTCGTTTGGATCAATATACAGCACGAAACGAACTACACATCAATACTTTTTTTACAGTCCTTTACCAACGTTGTCTGCGTGTATATATTCCACAACATAAGATTCTTTCTAAAGTCATTGTAACACGAAGTCTTCAATTAGATGAACCGAATTGTATATCATTCTTAAAATATACATTTTGTAGCACAATGCAATAAAAGTATCTAATTCTTCCGATAAAATAAAATAAATATTTGAATCCCAATTATAAATTGATTATAGTATCAGTCCCTAAGATATTCAAAACATAATGTTTGTTGTCTCTTAAGCAGTTCCATAAAAATTATATTGAGTATTCACATGTCATAGAAGGCATTCCGTTTTATTGTCCATTGAACCACTAGTCAAAGTGTATATATGTTATCTAATTCTGGTTATCAGAGAATATAAATAGCAATGATACTTCACAGAGGGCCCAATCAAAGATTCTGATGATCAAAGATGGCAACATCCACAGAAATTCTTAAATACAATTGGTTACGCAACAATTTGAGAATATACGTAAGAATTTAATTTAAAATAATAATATTTAAAATTGCTTCTGCTTTTCAGAAATAAATCAAATTACAAATTTTATCTTTCCTAACTGTTTAGGGAATGTGGATCCAAAGATTCGAAATCATAGATTTGAAAATAATCATTTATTTATTGAAGAATTTCCTTGTATTCTCACAAACTTTCAAATTATGTCCATATTTATTGCAGGTCTGGAAAAAGTCAAAACCAAATAATCAGAATTACATTAAGATTTCTTACACTGCATTTATTTTTAAATGCAAAATTTTAATAAAAATGTGTCTGGACTTAGTCCTTCATATGTGTAGAAACATATGAGGAAAAAATAAATTTCATACATCTTTTAAGGAGAATTTAATTTTGGATAAATATGTCAAAAAATAATAAAAAAGATTTGAAATTAAATGAGGAAGAAAAATTTCGCACGCTGTTGTCTAAAGTAGACTACATTGCACCAATATAAATCCCTCATTTAGCATTCTGATTACCAAAGTTCTAATGTTACGCTCCACTGTAATGATTGTATTTAATTCCGTGAAAATCCATCCAGCCGATCAAAAGTTACAGATAGAATCTATTGTGCCTCAGTACCCATATACTGAGCAGTTCAATAGGAAAGTTACTGATACGAAATTCAAATCCTATTAGGACTTTTGAAAAGTACAAAAGAACAGATAATTAAATACTTAAAAGGCTGATTTCAAAAATACTTTAATTTGTTCATATAGAAAAAAAGTTTAGACATTTCGCAGGTATTATATCGTTTTTATAACAATTCACATGATATTTAAATGATATCCATCCGTTATCTGAAGCATTTTTAAATACCTAAGGCTTGATGTCCTCGTAGAATGAGAGAAAAATTCTTTGAAAATTAAATTTTTCCACTTCATTGTATAGCATCCTTTGTTCGCTTATTACCACCAACAATTTGTCTTAGTTAAAATTTATTATTCTACAACTTACATTTTCTCCATGACTATTGTAGCAGCAATTATAATTATTATTAGTTTTTATGAGTTTTTAACTCTTTTGCTCAAATCAGTGTGTTTAACAACTATTTACTACCACAACAACTACTACTACAACTACTGCTAATACCTTTGATGATTCTACACAGCTTCTGCTGAAGCTTAAAAGTCATCTTCTTCTACTTCTATGTCTTCTCCTATAGCAGCATATTGCCATTTACACTCAGTAGCTTTTGATATCTTTAAACGTGGCTAATGTTTAGGTTATCTACTCTTTTCATTTTTATGGCTTTTAGTAGTAGTTGTTGTTTTTTTTTTTTTTCTCATATTTCCGTAGCAAAAAAAGAAACGGCCAACATTAACATTCATTTATTGTAGCAGAAATAATGTTTCTTTGCTGTTATCTTTTCTTTTCTGCAAATATGTATGTAGTAGTTGTTGCTGTTTTTATTTCTTTTTCAAGCGATTTCTCTTGTCTTTACAAATTGTAAGGTGTTTCTGGTGTTCTGTTCGTATGGGGATATGACATGTGTTACATACAATTCATATGTATGTACATGCACACACACAAGTGTAGCTGGTGTGAAGGAAGTGTTAGATTTTTATGGTCTCTGTAATGATTTACAAATAGTTTTAAAATTTCAATGATTAATTACATAACGCCTCCGAATTTTTCATATTCTTAGACAAGAAATAAAAAAATACATTAAACGAATAAGACAACATTTTGCAGATAATGAGTTATGTTTATTTTATGCTTAAGTTTCTTTAATATTTTGTTGTAGAAGTTTTCCTTTTGTGAATTTTTTTAGGGTTGAGGAAAGTGAATTTTAAGTACCAGAAAAGTTGTTATGAAAGAATCAATTAAATAATAATTAATTTAAAAAAAAGTTATTTATATTTTTAGTACTGAAATTTGGAATTTGATTGCTCGATGTCGACTACATTATACTCATTGTAAACCGATTTTCGTGTAATTGAATTCTGTGATTTGTTCCATAAGCAATAAACGTTTTACGACCAAAGTAAATTCTAATCCTTTTCTTAGTACAAAAACCATGTCCGAATGTGTTCATCTCCAAAGCAATTGGAAAACATCTCTAGAATGTGAAATTTCATTAAAAGTCTTAAATTGTTACAAAGTTACAGAATTATTTCCAAAAAGGCGGTTTGATAACTCGCCGTTTGGAAATAATTTTCAAACATGGAAATCCATACAAACAAATTGTTGGATCAACTACCAAATCATTAATAAGTAGTATTATTTTTATCTATTAAACGTAAAACTTTAACTGAATATTACAAAAATTATGAAATTTTATCTGCCTCTGAAAATTTTCTCTTTTTCCATCCATCACAGTGTACATCGATATTACTTCAGTTATCACAGATATTCGCAGGAAAATTGTTCAATTTAAAATTTATAGAATAAATAAATTTCAGAGTATAACTACAATTTTTAATACATTTTCTTTAAACGCACTTTAACTTATAAGGCTCCATAGCATTTTTAACAATGGGAAGATAATCTAGTAGATTACCTCAAAAACAGTCTGGCATTGGTTCCACTAATTTCTTACTCTATTTTTTGACCTTATTTTTTTAAGCTCTGTCAAAGTCATTAAACCTAAATATTTATTAAGATATAATTTTAAATTTAGCTATGTCCGCCTGTCTGTCCATCTGTCTGTTTGTCAGTCTATCTAACCCTCTGTTCTTGGCACGCTCACATCCGCAACAATTGACAGGGCTCAATGAAATTTTGTCTGAGTATTTATTATAGTCACAAAATTCTTTATTTAAAACCTGAAAAATCGGTTCAGTATGTTAATATGTAGATTATTACTATTTTATACTACTAAATCATCAAAATCGGTTCAGTAGAAAAACAGTTTTAGCCAAAAATATAGCTTATTTTATCAATAATTAATTTTTTTTGCTATAAGAAATAAATTCGTATATTGTATGCATTTCTGAGTGTACATATGAGTTTGTATGTGCGTATAATGTATGTGTTCGAAACATCATTTATTTATTTCTTAGACATTTGTGATGGACTCATAATCAAATACTTACTTATTTTAATATAACAATCAAAATTTTTGCAAAGACAAAACTATTCGACAAAGTTTTTCAATTAACTTAATAATAAATTTTAAAATGTATATGAAATATTCGTATTATTAAATTAAACGAAATAATTGTTAGAATTTATATTTTACAAAAACTGACAAGTTTAGAAAAAATGAAATAAAAACATTAGGAAGAAATTAACAAAAGAAACAAGTAAGAATGCTATATTCGGCTATGCCGAATCTTCAATACCCTCCACCACAAATTCGTGTGAAGTTAATACGTTAGGTTCCATAGATATACATACACTCACAAATATAGTATATAACATAGAAACACTTAATGAGTCATAAAATTAGTTATAATTTTGGCTATAACTTTTTTTCTACTGAACTGCCTTTTTTCTTCCAAATTTCATTGAGCTCCGTAAATTTTTGTGGATGTGAGCAGACAGAGAGATTGACGAAAATCAACTGAGATTTTGATTTGATTCAAGAATATGTACATTATGAGGTCTAAAATAATTTAGTCTAAGCGTTTTTCGGAAAGAGGCGTTATAAGGGAGCTATATCAAAATATGGACCCATATCAATCCAATTTATAACACATATTTAAAATAGTTTAAAAAAATTCTGCCAAATTTCAAAAGAATTGGTTCAAATTTAAGAGTTTAATAAGCTATAAATCATATTCCGGGAAGGGTCCTTATATGGGAGCTATATAAAAATATGGTCCCATGTTAATAAAATTCATAGCATTCATTTAAAAAAGTTAGAAAATTTCAATAGAATTGGTTCAAGTTTAAGAGTTTTATAAGCTATAAATCATATTCCTGGAAGGGGCCTTATGTGGGAGCTATATTAAAATATGGATCCATGTTAATAAAATTTATAACATGTATTTAGAATAGTTAACAAATTATTTGTGCCAAATTCCAAAAGAATTAGTACTGATTTAAAAGTTTTATGAGCTATAAATCATATTTTGGGAAGGGGCCTTATATGGGAGCTATATCAAAATATGAACCCATGTTAATAAAATTCATAGCCTATATTTAAAATAGTTAGGAAATTAGTTGTGCCAAAATTCAATAGAATTGGTTCAAATTTAAAATTGTTATAAGCTATAAATCATATTCCTGGAAGGGGCCTTATGTGGGAGCGATATCAAAATAATAAATAAAATTTATAACATGTATTTAGAATAGTTAAAAAATTAATTGTGTCAAATTTCAACATAATTGGTTCAAATTTAAAATTGTTATAATATAATATAATTTATAGCTTATATATTCCGGGAAGGGTCCTTATATGGGAACTGGGTCAATTAATGATCCCAGAACAATATGACTTCATTGGACTTATTATTGTATCAAAATAAGTGTATGTGACAAATTTCTGAGAATTATCTTAAAAATTGCGGCCCATATGACACAAAGAGTTTGGTGTGTATCAAAATTTTGCATATTATAGCCAATAACTTTCTTCGAGTTAATCAAATTTTGATAATTTTTTCCAAGATGATGAAGCATGTACAATTCTATGCTAAAATTAATTTTCTTGCTTATAAACCAATATACCTGGTTTTAAATAGCAAACAGCTTAGGAGAATAACAAACGATGTGGCCAAGTTTAATTAAATTCAGGCAATTATTCTAGGCGTGAGAATGTTTCTAACAGACAGACGGACATAGCTAAATTGACTCAGTTTTTGATTTGATGCAATAATATATATACATTGTTGGGTCTGAGATGATTCCTTCTTGGCGTTACACACTGAATGACAAACTTAATATACCCTCACCTCTTGTGGTGGTGGAGGGTATAAAAATAGACAAAATCTCAGCAAAAATATTTTGAGGATTAAGAAGATTTGCTGGCATACTTTAAATTTAGTGACAAAAATGTATAGTGAATAGTTTCGTAAGTTCATGCTTCAATAATTTATGGAGATTCCGTTGAAGATTAATGAAGAATATTTTCCACATTTTTAATAACAATCCTTGCGGTTCCAGTTATTTGAGCTGGTTTGACGATTTGGAATGGTGTTATTGAAAGTAATGACCACTTAATCGTTGGCAGCCGATCTATATAAAAATTTTTCATTGGGGATTAACTGGCACATTATTTTCATTTTTACAAACTAAAATTTGGTATTTGTTTTTATTCACATACATTGAAATGTCAAACTTGCTCGTATACTCTTCTTTCGGGACCCTTTTAGAATCTCTTACTAGGCAGTAAAAAAATTATGAATATTATTATAAATTTAATTAGTATCACCATTTTGGTAATAGGAGCAAAAACAACAAAAATTATTTAACAATTTCCTCATTGAACTTGATTTGAATTTATTCTGTGTATTAAATTTAAAATTCCCATTACACGTTAGTGATTAAAATTTGCAGCTCTGAAATTTCGTTTGTTAAACTTAGTTTGGTTTAAATCAATATAATTATTTCATTAATAATCGAAGAATAAAAAATTTAATATTTCAGTCATTTTAAAATAACGTTCGTTTTCTAAGTCTTTTGTTTTTTAGATAATAATTAAAAATGAAAAAACATAATTTCAATTAAGGTTTCTCGGACATCATCTTAAAACATATTTTACGATAAGAAATTGGTTTCACAAAAACAACTGAAATAAGAAAATAAATATTCCATAGTGACTCATTAATTGTCAAAAGTTTGGAATATAAAAATGATTTTTTTTCTAAAAATCAACAACTTAAAAAAAAGAAAAAAATAAACAATCACCACAACAACAAAAACAAACCAAAAATATATATTTAGGCTTAAATTTAAACTTCGTCTAGTTGTCAAATTTTCCGGCAACTTATTTCAATCACTTTTGTTTTATGTATGAGTGCGGATGTGTGTGTGTGTGTACGATACGGTCTGTTATAACTTTTCAACACACATGTGCCATAAATTTTCAAACACTTAACTCGATTGCTATTTACAACATTTGCAACATATAACAAACCATACGCAGACTTACTAACATACATTCATTCATTCCCTCACTCACTCACATACTTGCAACATGTAGCAAACTACATACATAGAATTGGTATTAAAACCATTAGTGCGTGCCACATTCATACGGCAAACAATCAATTAATTTTCAATGTTGCCAACATTTTCTACGAAAAAACAAAGCAGAGAAAAAAATCAATTTACTATTAGTTGTTGCAACATTTACTTTGTTTTTGTTGTATTTTTCTAAACGTACAACGTATATCTATATACAAAAATAAATCTGTGTTTGTTTGCCCCTTTGTTTGGGACTTTAAGGCAGCAAAAATACTGGACCGATTTTACTAAAATTATCACAGCATAATCCCAATATTCCCGAAAGTAACATAGGTTATAAAAACATTCGATAGGACAAGAGGGAGGGGTATCTCCCTTACAAAGCTAATATAAATTATCGATTACCTAAAGATTTGCCAAAGCTCGAGTTCTCAAATTTTGTCCCAATCGATTTCTCAAGGACCAAGAGGAGTGGTATCCCCCATATCAAGGAAATATTAGTTATGGAATATCTAAAGAACTATAACAGCGAGAGTTATAAAATTTGGCATCAAATACTTACTTAAGGAACTCTTCTATTGAACAAAATGTAGAACGGATAGGATCGGGGGAGGGATAGCCCCATACAAAGCAAAAACAAATTATCGAATATCTAAAGAACTACAATAGCAAGAATTTTCAAATTTGGTTCCAATTACTTTCTCAAGGAAACAGTTTTACTGGACAAAATGTAGGATGAAAGGAAGTGGTAGCCCCCATTCAATGCAAAAACTAAAAAAATATTAGATCGGATAGGGCGACTTGTGGAATTTCTTTTGAGGTCTTGGACTGATTTGAAAAATTTGTGCAGCAAAGTGCACCGAGTAAAAGGTTGTATTGTATAAAATATTAAGTTACTTATTGGCGGCGGGTGTTGTCAATTTTAAAAGCAATTAAATGCTAAAAACAAAAAAGTTTTTTTCTTTTAATATTTTTTTTTACTAATATTTTGCTTTAAGACAGTAACTAATGATAAATAAAATTAAATTTAATGAGCTGTTTTAAAAAGAGTGGCGCTTAAAATAAACTAGTTTATTTTCAATTTTTAACAACAAAAAATATTAATAGTTTTTCGTGTAGAAAAGAAAATCTCAACTGTTGTTTATGAACTTAAAATTTTAAATAATTTTATGACTTTTCAAGTTTTTTTAAAGAAATTATTATTGACGTTTGGTAATATTTTTTATTTAATAATCAATTATTATGAATTGTATAATTTCTATTTAAAAAAAAATTATCTCTGGGGAGTTTTTTTAATAAAAGTTCGTTGGTATTTTGTTTATATAATAATTCATTTTGCTTGAAGTTAGTAACAGGTTTAAATAAATTTAAGTACAATGTAAAGAAAATACAATATTAAAATTTTGCTTAGAATAATTTCTGAATGGTCCCTGTGGGCTTTGATTTTGTACCCTATGAAATCAGCATAGAATTATCTCCAAATGGATTCTTCTACTCTGTGGTTATAAAAGTTTTGGATAAATTGTTCTTAATATAGGTTAATAAACTATAAAGTTAGCTCTTATACCATCATTTTGCACATTTATACCCTTCAAAGTTATATTCAGAAGTAGGCTTTTGTTGGACCTATGAGAAATAATTTGGCATAATTAATAATTAACCCGTGGCCTCAGGAAGTAATTCTGAATCAAACGGTGAACTTAAAGTGGGTGTATCATCATAACATATTTCCAAACAACTAAGAATACTATATTCAGCTATGTCAAATGTTTAATGATATCTACTACAAATTGATGTAAAGTAAATACATATTATTTCATACATATAGACATACATACGTATTCGTACATACTTATTGGTTCATAAAATTTTGAATAATTTTTGACTACAAATTTTTCTAATGAACCGATTTTGCTGATTTTTTCTATAGTAATGAGGTACATTTTATTATTATATAACTTTATTCTAATGTGTAGATTTATGATTAATAATTTTACTAAAGTTATACCCTTGAATTTAGAGTTTATATAAGATTTTACTCTATTTATAGTTCAATATACTAACCGATTTTGCTTGTTTTAATGAGGAAACTTTTCAGGACAATATAAATACTTAGATCAAATTTCATTGAGTTCCGTCAATAATTGTAGATGTAGACAGAAGGACAGACAGATATTGTTAAAATACTCAGGCTATGATTTGATGCAAAACTATATAATTATGCACAGAAATTATACACAGAAAGATAAAGTTATTAAATCCTATTAACCAAAGTTGTAAATCCCTAAGAGGGAATTTTTATCGCCATAATAAATTTCGTATATGTGTGATTGACTTATTTCACTGTTAATCCAATTTTCTTAAATAATTACAAATAATAACATAAGTTAAATTTCAACTTTTAAAATTGCGATTTGTGGAGTTTTAGACAGATGGCCAGAAAGAAGAACTGATTTTGGGACTCATGAAGAGAATCAGACTCATCATAATTTTTTCTTTGTTCTGCTATTATCTTGGAAAATGCATTATACTCCAATAGCCTTTATAGAGTAGGATAAAAGATCATTGGTGCAGATAAAAAACACGCTCTTAACATGTTCGTTGTAACTCTCTGCTTCAAATTTTTTCATTGTGAAATAAAATGTAATTTCCAAACTGCTAGTCCGATTAGATTTAAGATACAATAAAGTATTATAACTTCTTCAAGATCACACAGTGTGCCCAAAACAATATTTTTTGGTATATCTTAATGCTAAAGCTTCACGTGTTTAGAGCTGATAGAGATTTTCCACAAGCTCAAATTTGGTCAATTAAAAAAAAAATAATTTTTTCGTTAAATTCTCAAACCGCAAAACTAGAATAATACTTAAATTATCTATAGTATATAACTACATATGTAAGGTAAATAACTAAAAAGTATTTTCCACCGTAATGCTCTTATAGTGACTAGACGATCATTTCAAATAAATATCGTTGATTATAAAATTTGAATCTTGTTTTTAATAAAAATGGCAAAATTCTAAATTTTAAGTTTGTAATACTTTTTTGGCATAAAATGGCGTTTGACTTACATTTAATGATCACCGACTAAATCCTTGACAATATATGCGCTTGTACTTCTACAAATCAACTCAAAAATACTTCAGCTAAAAATTTACAGAATTATTAAAAATGGAAATCGATTTGAACTTAATGTGGTTGAACAAAAAGTAAAATATAATTAAGCTAAATATCTTTTAAATTATAAGTAATGACTTATCCACATGTGAAATCATTTAAATCGGTAAAAATTTAAGGTATCTGGATCGTTTAAAAAATCATAAAATTATGTTCTACGAAGGTCGTTTATAGAATGACCTTCGTAGGTTTTCAACCTTAACCGAGTATTATTTTCCTACCAGTAAAAAGTTCGATAGATATCAGTCTATAACATTTTCTAACTGAATCGATATTGCCGAATACATCAATAATAAATTTCATCAGAATTGGTTCATTGTTCGCAAATGTTTTTAACACACTTTACGGGGTCTTAGATGAGTCATCCTTGATGTCACAAACGCCAAGAATGACCACTTTTGATGGTGAACTATAATTATAAAAATTTAATTCTTAAAAAAATTAAACTCATATGAAAAATCAAAATATGAAGATAAATTTCTACAAATTATTAAATTATTCTTATGATCAGATTTTCCAATTTTAAGTTATAAAAAATTTTAAAACTTAAAAAAAAATTTTTGAGTTTATTATTGTTATTTTTTTTAATTTCAAAAAAAAAAATTAAAATTATTCAAAGATTTATTTTATTTTCATAATCATTATCAAAATCCGAATTAAGAATAATTCCACAACATGTCGATGACTCATTTATCTTTAACACACATCATATATATCGTTTTTATTCAAATTTTCAACATATAATAAATTTGTTTACAATTTTGGCAACTAAAAATTTAACTTAATTCATTTAAGTTTAACAAATAAACCACAAATTGTAGATAAACGTTAAGAAAACGT
Source organism: Cochliomyia hominivorax (assembly GCA_004302925.2). Taxonomy (NCBI): domain Eukaryota; kingdom Metazoa; phylum Arthropoda; class Insecta; order Diptera; family Calliphoridae; genus Cochliomyia; species Cochliomyia hominivorax. The sequence continues at coordinate 49,988,742 of PYHX02000158.1, forward strand.
AAATGAATACAAATAAATAAATAAAACAACCTGATTTACGAAAAATGAAAATAATAAAAAAAACAACAACAAAACAAGCAACAACATGCAATACAATACATAAGAAAAAATTCTCAAGTGAATTGTTTTAGTAAAACTTTACAGATGAAAAGAAAAAAAAAACACGCAAATTAACTTAAACTTTAGACAACTAAGAAGCAAAAAATATTGAAACGAACAAATAATAACAACAACAGCAAATCGAGAAAAAACCTTTTGTAACAACCTTTGGGGGCCAACAAAAACTAAAGCAAAAACATTGAACAAAAAGCGCCAGAAGCCAAGACACTAAAATAACACACCACCAAAAATGCTTAAAACTTATGAGGGGACAGAAGTTTAAAGGATTAATTATAAATTGGACAAGATAATGGTAATTTGGATTAAGAAGGGAGATAATTGACAAAATGATATCAGAGGGTGTATCGAAATTTTTTATGTTTGTTTGTATACGATTTCGTCATCGTATATGACCATGTATGTCATGATTGCAAATTTAGAAAAGATCTTCTTCGTAATTTTAAGGTTGCGTCAGATATCGGTGCATAACTTTTTTTGTTAATGGACAGATATATCCCGGAAAATGCTTAAGACAGCAGCAAACAATATGGCTGTTTTTTTTTTTTTTTTTTTTTTTTTTTTTTTAATTCAGACATGGATAAATCGAATCTGAATTTTATTTTATGCGAATTTATAGATTTGTTGTGGTGGAGGGTATACAAATTATCATTTCGTGTCTAATCAAATACTCTGATCACTTATAATATCTCTCTAATCAATTATTTTCGGTAAAGATTTCAAGCGATAATTTGATGTTATTTCAATAGTATTAAAAATATTCAGCCTTCTTTGTTGACATTGATATCCCTCATTGTCTGTACTTATCATAATGCGGTGCATTTACTACAACATTAACCAAAAATATATTGTAGCGTTCAAGCAACATGTCCGAGAACAGTTAAAGAATGTTCATGATATTTTCTCTATAAAATTTTTGTGACCTAAAATAGTCCTACCAACGCATAATGATTCGTTTCACAGACAAAAACAATAAAGCGCTCAGAATGAGATGATATTTGGTTTAATGACAGTTCAAGATATCAATATTAAAAAATAAAAGTCCAAAAAAGTCTTAATTTCTGAAAGTTCCAGACGGCGCTAAATTTATATTTTATTGAAAAAAATATGTATTCATAAGGTTAAAAATTTATTTTTTTAATGTTTTTTTTTTTGTTTGGATTTTCTTTAATTCATTTTTAATCGTACTTATAGGTTTACAGTAAAAAAGACAAATAAAGAAAGACACAAAAATATTTGCGTTTTACGCAGACGATATTTTTATAATTAAAGCAACTTTCCAAAATATTCACCTTAAAAAACGTTAAACGTGTTTTTTTGTTTTTTAATTTTTTGACTTTATTTAATTATACGTACTTGAAGAGTAATAATCAGAAGAGAACAGCTGTCAGTTTTTTGTTTAATATGAGACAAACGATTTTATATAAACATAATATTTTCTTAAATCTTCTACACAAAAAATACAAAATACAGATTTTTGACATACAAAAAGACATCACCTGCTTTTTTATTTTTTTAGTATTAATTATATTAATATATTAATCTATAAATATTACTTATAGTCAAAAACGTACGGCTGCCACAAACGTAAAATTTCAATCTTATACACAAATTTCACAATTTAAGGCAATGGCAAAAGCGATGTTGAAACAACTTTATCAGATTTCGATGACTATTGATTTAAATTCAGTTTCTTTTTGTTATGCGTAATTTTTTATTTAAATCATAAACAATAGTCACTTAGGCGTATGAGTTATTATTGTTTATATACACATATGTTTTATTAAGTATACTCCCAGCACGACTAATATAACACAACTAGTTAATAAACAAATAATTTTTAAATAATTTTTGATATATTTAACCAAATTTAATGAATTTAGGCAATGTAGAGAAGCAAAAAATACGTTATTTTACAAAAGAGTTTTTTTTGATGATTTAGTGCATTTTTTATAAAAAGAATATATGATAAATACCATTATCCTTCTTCATATTTCATAATTAATTCATATAATTGTAACGTTATAAAAGTCATAATCACTAAATGTAAGATTTTTTCGATCATAAGTACGGATGATATTTTAGATTTTTAAATTCGGGATAAAATGAGTGTCTGAATCCTTGAACTAATTTGCTTCATAAATTTTTTTCTTAGTTTTTCCAATATAAAGCTGTGAGCAAGTTTTCAGAACTGTGGGAAAAATACCCTATTTTTGTCAATTTTTTATGGGAACGAATCACAGTGCAACGGTAACATTGCTGCATCTTTTTTGAAAAACTAGGATTCTCTATGTTTTTCCAATAGAATTGGTGACAACATTCGTTTAGCGTTAATCAAATAGTGAATTGATGAATACTTTGTGATCATAATTCACTGCCATTATAATCACAATTTGATCTTCAAATAAAATTCTCGTTAATCAAATATGTTTTCTATTACTTTCTAACCGAAATCGGGGAGCAATTTCTTTTACAGAAAATTTTAGAACATATCAGGCATTGAAGAACATATTAAAGTATTTTTTGTTACATTACACAAAAGTCTTTAAAGAAACCTTTCGGAAAAGCATAAACACGAAATGGGTTACTTAAAAATTTTATAACTTAAAAAGAATTTAACTAATTTTTTTTGGTATAGATAATTAAATAATGCAAAAATTTTGTCATTTATTTCTAAAAAAATAAATAATATTTATTGTGGACTGCTAGGCCCACAAAGTCCAAACTCAAAACGTACAATCGCCTAAACTTTTACCACTACTGTGAGAAATTTCATTAAAATCGGACTAGAAATTCGGAAGTTACAGATTTATTTCCATTTAATTTTTAATTTGAAACACTGCGCGTTCTATCTCAGTTATTAAACACTGATAAAAATTTCTTTACTACATGTATGTTCTTGAAATCTCCTCCTTTTATATCAAAATTCAGTCTATTCTAATGATATGATTATTTTTCCTCTAAAGTATGACTGATCCATAACTATTTTCGGAATCTTACTTAACGAATACTTGAATTTTTCAAAATTCCGCAAAAAATTCGAATATTTTCAAAGTTATTTGAATCTGTTTCAATAACTTGTTTTCTGAAGTATTCATTGATTTCACTCCTTTACATTCTGTTTGTCTTGCTACAATTTTAAACATACATTCATATATATATTTTTTCTTCATTTGTTTAAGTTGTTTTAGTTGTAAGTTTGATGTTTGAGTTTTTGTTGCAACATGTCAAAATAAATCAATTGATTGATCTTGTTTTATTTATGTCCATTACAATTTCGATCAATGAGCATCAATTGTAAGTGGAGAACGAAGGAAAAATAAGAAAACTCAAAACAAAAGCAAATCTAAAACGCGTTTTTCTTATGCGTCATGTGAAAACTACAAAAAAAAAAACAGGAGGGTATCGTTGTAAATTTTATAAAGTTTATTTCGCTTTTTTGTTTCTTCAGGTTTTTTAAGACCCGCGTCAGTTTTTAGTTTTTGTGTTTCTTAGAAGATCATGTGCCTTTTCAAGCGGCAAACAAACAAATTGAGTTTAATTGAAACTACACTCAAGCGTGTCACACATACATTTGAAATATTTAATAAAATATATACATACATTTTTGGACCCACCACACCAATACACTCTAATTTTTTATTCTAAAAGTCCACATTATTAAACAACAAACATACGATCAATCTATCCATCACCATGATTTAACTTAAGGAATTTCTTTACAACATTTCAGATACCAACCAGCCGATCTGTATGGTTGCGCTGGCGGTAAATTTTGTTTAGAGTTTTTTTCTATATTTTCTCGAAATGTTGTGCCATAGCAGGAATACAGAGAGGAGTCTTTAGAAATATACAGCAACTGGACAATTTTAATGAAAAACTTATGCATTAGTAATGGTGATGGTGGTTCTGGTTTAATACATACGATCAGCCATATTTGGTAGCATGTGAACTATTTGCCAATTTAATCATAATTGCCTCTCAAACGCTGCATCATGATTGTTGTATTTTTTATTTTATTTTATTATTTTATTTTCTAAGTGATTTTCTTGTGTCTCTTCTATGGATTTATTGTTTTTAATGAGTTAAATTTTTAGTTTATTTTAATTTTGCTTTAAAGAAAATGTGATTTAATGTAATGGAAATGAACTTGTTTTCAGTTCCATTTAAGGTTTGTAATTTTTTGTTTTTTTATTACTGAAATTTGTCTATTATGCTTAAAGTTAGCAAGATCTTTTAACAGTTTTTTATGGAGCGAAAACTAATGCAATTTTGCACATATTTAAATTCAATTGTAAAATAATCAATCAAATTATGTTTATATCTGATTTATGAAACTTTTTTTTAAATAAATAATTACATAACTTCCGTCAATTATGTCTGTCATTTTTACAATTGTCTCCTTGATCGATTAGTTAAATAGGGACAACGACATATTGAAGAAAGAGAAATGAAGATTCAAAATGTTGTCAAAATGTAGACGAGTTATTTGATCTGAATGGTGCCTCAATACTAAAATGACACGATGGTGTCATTTGCTGCGTTAGAGAAAATGCGTCTTAGTAATAATGTCGTCAATGACTAGAGCTTTTATGTAAATAGATCTAAATGGAACATACCAGGTGCTTTATTAAGCCTATATTTACTTAAGCTTAACTATTATGGTTGATGTCGACGAAAATGAAATGCTAAACCTTTCTTAATCATATATAATTTGCAAAAGGTTAAAGAAAAAAGTATGCCACTAACTAGAGCATTGAAAGCCCAATCTTAGATTAGCTATTAGAAATTCATTGTATATGGATTTCAAACTATGACAGAATGCATCATTTGAGGACAAAAATCATACTATTATCAAACAATAGATGCCACGCATGAGTATTAACATGATATTTAAAAATATGAGAGTATACCAAGCAATTGAATTGAAACCAATAGCAACAGTCGAAATTTGTGATTAGACGGATGCCTCCAAGCAAGATGAATCAAAGTATTGGGAACCTTGTGAAGATTTACTTAAAACCAGAGAAAATGTGGCAAACTTAGTACACAGGCACTTATATATTTTGTCCTACAGCCTAACGACATTTAAAGCATTAGGATCGAAGGATATGCTTTATGCATATTGTCTCAGATTTCAATGGAATAACCTTCCTAATATAGTTAGGCCTTTGCATTACTATCAGCTATGGGAGTAAGCGATAGCATCACACTTTAGAATATTGCTACAGTTTAGTGTGATAATTATGATCTTAACATAATGATGGGAATCACATTGTGGAATATTTAAACAGTTGAATCCTATAAACATGAGCTTAACAGGATTATGTATATTGCTAGAGATGGAGAAAGCTGGTATTCGAATTTATATTTCACATGGTTTCGTAATTTAGCTTGATTCGCTATTTACAAAAAATCACAAGTAGTTGAAGAAGTTTCAATTTGCGACTAAAGTCGCACCAACGATAACACTGATCACAATAATATTACTTATTAAGTCTTATGCATTTTAAAGTGATTTTCTGAAATGGGACTTTACATAGACAGATAGCCGGACATATATACCGACGGAGAAATATTGTAAAATCGGCTCAGATGATTCTGCGATATACTTAAAAGGGGGTTTAAAATATTTTTTCTGTATGCTACAATCATCAGCAAAACGCATAATACCCAACCAACTATTTTTGTGTAGGGTATCAAAGGTGCTATCAAATATATTGATATTACATACAATTTATTACTTGTTGCAAAAAAATAGAATTTATATTACATTGAAGTATTAAAAAATGTTCCTAATTAATATTGCCAATTTATCACATGTAAACCACTTTCTTATTAATCAATTTACCACAAATAGTTCATAGGTTAACCAACTGTATAATAAAGTTCATATTGTCAAAATGCAACTACCAAATAAGAGAAAATTATTTTACTAGGATAAACAAAAAATATATATATTTTAAGCCCACAACTACCTACTGATCAGTGAGCAATTCACCGTTATTTACTTGTAAATACTTAAACATATATTTTATACAAATCCTCAAGTCAAAATTGCTGCAAGTTGAATTTAAGAAATCCACTCACCAGAAGAGAAACAAAAGCAGCAACAGCAGCAGCAACAACAACAAAAAAACAGAAACACAAAAAATGCGTGTTTCGTTGGAGTTGACATATGGTCGTAATTTGCAATCAAGCTTAAAGATGACAAGAGAAATGTACAAATGAACAATTGACACATAGCACGAGATCACCAACACACAAACTCACATTCACATTTAACATAATTTTGAATACTTACAACTTCATGTTGTAAGTAAGTAAATAAATGTAGAGGAGGACCTGTTACTCATGATCAGAAGACAACAATAAAATAAAACGTACATACAAAATTATACATATTTATGTATATAAACCCTTTTACATTTTACGATCTTACAAGTTTATGTGATATAAAACAAAATGATCATAAACAATCTCAAAATCTCCTGGTAAGTGTGAAATGTTGAACAGATATTTAAATATATTTTTTGGCGTATGTGTGTTAGTATTTTCCATAGCAGCCACTATAAAAATATAATTTTCGCCAACATCTTTTTAGGCAACCACAATAAAAGGAAATGTAACAAGTAAAAGCTATAGTGCATATAAATTTATATACCCTATACAGGTCAATGCATTTCAGGATATTTTCTAGGTTATGATGATTTAAACATTATATAAACATTTTCATGCAACGGAGATTTTGCAAAATCCCTCTGGTACTGTCGTTCAAAAATTTTCCAATAAAACCGTTTCATAGGAAAGTGATAAAATATGGGAACTCTAAGCGAAATAGTTCTTTAGATATTCGATTACTAATATCTGGTATAGAAAGGTTCGGATAATAAATATATATTCCATCCGTCTTATATTTTTTTAGTATACAGTTCCTGAAGAAAAACTTTGGGACCAAATTTGAAGATTGTCCTTGTAATAATTATTAAGATATTCAATAATAAATATTTGCTTTGCATTGGGGTACCCCTCCCCTTGGTCTTATCCGTTATACATTTTGTCAAGTAAAACAAATCCTTGAAAAAATGAATGGGACCAAATTTAAAAGCTCTTTCTGTTGTAGTTCTTTAGATATTCGATAATAAGTATTTGCTTTGTGTGGGGGTAGCCTTCCCCCATGGACCTATCGCTTATGTATGTTTGGATCATTCTATTAGTGCCAAACAAATAAACCGATAAACAAACACAGCTTCATTTTTTACTTTAATATATGTGGATAGATGGGGAAAAGATTATATTATTAATACCCAATATGAACCGATCACTTCTAACATTATGTTTATTAAATAATTTAATTAATTAAATTTCATTCGTTTAACATTTTTCATACCGTAAATTATATTCGTCCTAGTTTTACTATTTAATTCCTTTAAAGTCCAATTCAAATTTTATACATATGTTTGTATGAAATTAGACACATTTTATTATTTAAATCCACTTGTGACGAAATAAAACATGATTTTCTGTGTCGCCCATAATGAAAATATATGGCATGTTAATGCCAGAATTTATTTATCACTTGAAATAAATGAATGAAAATGAATACATGTGGATGATTGTCTGTAATGGCAATTCAAAGATTCGTTTTTTTTCTTTTGCACTTGGATGATTACAGATAAAAGATACATATTCGTATACAAACAACCAAGATACAAAACCATACACATATTTTAATAAACCCTAATTCAATAAGAAATACGAGTTCTAGTATTTTTTAATGCTCCAGCAGAGTGCAAATTTTGATCATTTTTATTTTTTCCTTTTTCATCTAAATCTTGCAGTTCCCCCAAAAGATCACAGTTTTATTTTCTTATAAGAAATCCCAATTCCAATAAAAAATTTTGAATGGAACTTTAGAAGTTCAAATACGATTTTTCATTATTAATTTTCAACTTATTATTGCTTCCATCACCGCAAGTGGTCGTAAGGAGTTCCGTTTGTAACGCCAAAAAGTAATTATCTTAAATCTCATAAAGTATATATATTCTTGCAAAATCTGAACCGTTTTAGCTAAGTGCGGATGACTACTGTTGACACATCCACAATTATTATCATAATAATTACCATTGTCCTGAGCAATTTTATATTTAAAACCAAAATCAGATCAGTATATCAGCAAAGAACTTTCGTAAATTTTTCAAATATAAGTATGTTAGCATTAACCGCACAAAAATTTGCTTAATAGGAAGATTTTAGCCCTAACAATTCTTCAGACATTTGATCAATAATATTTATTTTGAATAGAGGGTTCTTCATTTCTTGACCCTGCCCGAACTAACTTTTTTTACTAAAAACGTTTTTTGATGAGAGTGATTGATTAGATTTCGATAATTAAAATTGGCTTTGTATGGGTGTATATCTTCTTTAATCCTATCCATTGTACATTTTGTCCTGTGAAGTAGTTTCTTGAGGAAGTAATTGGGATAAAATTTTCAAACTCTCGTTTTAACAGTTTTTTAGATATTTGGCAATTAATACTGTTTTTATATATTTTCCTGATTGAACGAAATTTTTAATACTATATCACTTTTGGATATATTGGAATCATTCGGAGAATATTTCTAAAATATCTGTCAAGTAATTTATAAGTCCCTAACAAACAAAGTTTCATTATTGACCAAAATGTATCTAATATTATGACACTGTTTTTTTCTGCTAAATTAAAAAAAATATACGAACTGAGTTAAAATGGAATTAAAATCAAAAGTAAATCTGATATTGTCATGGTTATTGTCATGCTTCCAAATTTTGAAGCTTGTAACTAAAAAATATTTTATATTTTTTTTGTTTTTAAAGAATTTAGTAGTGAAGGTTATCTTTTTGAATTATAAGTGATATTTAACTTCAAATTTCAAAATTTTACATTTTGATCGATTTTGACGCAGGTTTTATGCTATCGGTATAAAAACTAATAAAATGACTTTGTAAAAAAAGACCTTAAAATCAAATGTTTAATCTCTGTTCAGTTCAAGAAAATAAAAAAATATTAAGAATTTTTCTGCTTTTCTTTGACCTAAAAAGTGACTTCACTTATTTTCATCTAAAATGAAGTTCTTTAAACGTATATAAATTTATAATTATATTTATATCGTACTAGTTTTAACCCGTTTCGTTTTGCTGCACAAACATTCTCATCAGTCCAAGATCTCGAAAGAAATTTTACAAATCACAACGTGTATTAAAAAATTTATGCAATTTACATTTTGACAAATACCCTTGGCCCTGTCCGTTTTAAAATTTTATTTAATATTTGCTTTGCATTAGAGCTGATTATTCCCTTTATTCTGACTGATTGATTCTACAACATTTTCTTTGTTTGGAGGGTACCTCTCCCCCTGATCCTATCCGTCCTTCATTTTGTCTAGTAAAGCAGTGGTTGATTTGAAAATTTTCGCTGTTATAGTTCTTTATATATTCGATGATCGAAATTTGTTTTGTACGGGGCTACCTCTCCTTCTGATTATATCCATCCCACATTTTGTCTTGTAAAATGGTTCCTTAAAACGTCATTGGGACCAAATTTTAAATTTCTCGCTGTTATAGTTCTTTAGATATTCGATGATCAAAATTTTCTTTGTATGGGGGCTCTCCTCCCCTAGATTCTATCCGCCCCACATTTTGTCTTGTAAAATGGTTTCTTAAAAAGTTATTAGGACCAAATTTGAAAATTCTCGATGTAGTGGTCGATGATTAAAAGTTACTTACTTATTTTCAAGAAAAATCAATTCCGCCTACTGTGCACTGATGTATAATATGATTATCTTCACATAAGAACAAGTCCAAAGAAGGATTCAAACTATACAAAACGTAGTATTTTTCATAATATGCAGATACAAGATTATGACTCGGCTTTCTTACTGGATAAGCAATGTAACTAGAAGCATCGAAAATTTTGGAATAACTGGTTTCATATAAAATGTAAATATTTGTCGATGAAAGTACTACGTATCTGCAAAAACAAATGTTTATTCAAATAATGCGCAAAATGATTTTGACAGAGATAAAACTAACTAGTAAGAAAGCTATATTCGGCTAAGCCGAATCTTCAATACCCTCTACCACAAATGTGTGTGAAGTAAATACGTTATGTTTCTTACATATATACATACATACATACAATCACAGACGTGTAGAATATATAAAAGTTTTTCTTAAATATAACACAGAACATTTAATGAGTCATAAAATTAGTTATTGTTTTGGCTATAAATTTTATCTCATGAACCGATTTTGATCATTTTTGGAATGATAGTGTTTTTCATGTTTTCATTTTAGTTTGTCGATTAATAATTGACAATTTTGCGAAAGTTTTTCTTGAACCTAGAGATTTCCTCAAACATCGGCCTATGTCTTTTAATATATTGAACCGATTTTCTGTTTTCAAATAGGAAATTTCTCAGGGTTATAAAAATACTCAGGCCAATATTCATTGAGCTCTGTCAATTATTATTATGGATGTGATCGTGTCAACAACATACGGACAAAGCTAAATCGACTCTGATTTTGATATGATGCAAGAATAAATATACATGAGGTTTTAGATGTTTCATTCTTAGCGCTACACACGGAATCACAAAGTTAATTTACCTTCTTCACCACTTGTGCTGCTGGAGGATAAAGAAATAAAGAAAAGTGTGAGAGGAAATTCATTCAGGTCTTCTTAAAAAACTAGTGGAATTGATGAAACACCATAATCCACAACAAATGATCATTAATGCTATAGAGACTGATATGTGCGTTTATAGTAAAATTCCATTAAAATGGCACTTATTAAACTCTAAAATGAAATACAAAAGAAGTTAGGAGTAAAAATGTTTTAAATGCAAAATTATTTGAATTAATTAAAATATTATTTGTCCATTAAATATTCCTTCTTTAAATTCCTGTAATTCTTAAAGAAAGTTTTATGCGTTTATAGGAATTTGCTCCAGTGTGTTTGATCATAGAAATATTTTTAATTTCTTATAAGAAATTTAGTTTTTAAAGAATATAACAAATGTTTGAAAAATATTATTGTCTATTTTACATCTGAAATATATATCTGATTAGATATGAGAAACTTATAAATTTCCTTTGAGAAACTGTTCCAGGTGGTGTTTCTAATTATCATAATTCAACATGAAACCATAACTTATTAGAAATGTTAACTAAAGTGCACATGTGTGTATTGTTCATAACAGCAAAGGAAATTTGACAATCCTGGGAATAAATGAACTAAAAGAAAATCTAATAAGATAATTTTCATGACGCTTTTCTCATCAGAAATTCCTGATGAGAAAGTAACAATGTGTTTTGTAAAAAATGAAAGGAAGATGTCAGCACTTAATTTTTAGTTTCTTTTTTCAAGGTGTCTTTTCGCTTTAATCTCTTGATATTATTCAGCCTACACTTGAGTCACAAACGAGACAAACTAGGAAGAATAATTAATAAGAAATGTTTCCATTTTAAAAAGGATTTGTTCAGTTTTCCTTTTCTTTTCTTAAACACTTCACATTGAGGGATGATAATCGTTCATAAACAATATAATTTTTTATATGAATATTGAGGTGATGAGACATCTGAAGTTGTTTTTTTTTCTCAAGTGACAATTGTGGATTTAATAATTATGTTTGATTTATAAATAAACAAACAGTCTGCGATTGTCTCTAATGCATATTGAAAGTCAATGGAAATCGTGATTTATTTGAAAAAACGTTTTTGATTATTAGGTTTAAGTGTGAGAAAGTACCCTACACAGTATGGAAAAAAATAAATTTTAAACAATCTGAAAAACCTTCCACCACTTACATTATGTAAACATTCGTATCAATTAAAGATATTGCATCAGAAAACTAGTTAATCGTTCATTCAACAGCGATTCTGAGAAAGGTCCTCTATAAAAACTACAGCGAAATATGTTAAAATATTTTTGATCACCCATACATATTGAAACCATATATTGAAACATTAGACAAATTATGAATTTCTATGAAACTGTTCTATATTTGAGAATCATTTGAGCCTTAAGTATTATTCTGGTATGTAAGCGGAGATGTAACCAATTTAACCTAGATAATTATTAAATAAGATTCATACATAATAAAAATATCCAAAGGAATTTACAAAATTTCAATTACATTTTAAAGTCTTATAGGCTTAAAATCCTTCTCCGATATTTGTCAGATTACTATTTAAGATAGTTAAAAAACAACTATGCCGAATTGCAATAGAAAATCTATATCAAAGTTAAGCTCAAAACTTCAAATGGTGTTCCGGGAAGTGGCATTATATGAAATGTATACCGATATTGGTGAGACTAAAAAACATATATGCAAAAAATTTGATTAATTAATGTAAAGAATTTGGATGGAATTGGTCTATATTTAAAAGTTTAATAAGCTTAAAACTGTTCTGATAAGAGGCCTTATATATGAGCTATATCAATATATATACAGACCGAGATAAGTCGAATTATTACCACGTACTCAAGAACGTTTAATCAACAACTTTTCCCAATTTCAATTAAATTTATATATGTGTAGGAGTTTAGTAAGCTTAAAGCTTCATCCCGGGAAGGACCTTATATGTAAGCTAGATCATATAATGACTTCAGCTCAATATAGTTTCTTTAGGATTTTTTTTTTATTTGCGACTACAACAGTTTGATTAAATTCCGGAAATTATTCTAGGCGTGAGAATATTTCTAACAGACAACAGACGGGCAGACGAACGTAGCGAAATCGACTCAGCCTTGCATACAGAATAAAAAAGTTAATAAACCTTATCACCACTTGTGGTAGTGGAGGGTATAAAAAAGGTAAAAATAAGAAAGTTATGTTTTCTCAACTTTATATATAAGTCCAGAGTAGAGATATTGTAATCTTATTGAAGCAGTTTTGAAGAACATACAAATTCGGTCCAGTTTAGTAATAAATCGAGAATTTATTTGTCTTGAATGCCACCTACAAATATTAAATGATTATTGCTACTTTTCCTGCCGTAGCGCTGTGAAGAAAAAAAAAAATAATTATTTTCATTTCACTTCACTGAAATGACTAACATTTCAAAATTTCAACAACGATCTCTATTAACACCTACAGCTGGAAAAAATAAGGAAATCAGTTTTCTAAACAATTTAATAATTGCTTTTTTTCGAAGCTCTTACTCTCCAACTTATTCATCAATGAATAAATCAAGCAACAGATGAAAATAAAAAAAGTTCATTATGCATTATTTAACATAAATAATTTTTTGAAAAAACAAAAAAAAAATCCAAAAAATAAACAACAAATATTTTCTTTAGTCACCTTTTTTTCTCCTCCAAATCACTTGCATAAACACATTAACAGCTTAATATCTCTGCCACATATGGTTATAGACAGATTCAGATTTCATTTATTTATTATTATTATTTCGATTTTTTTTCTAAGACACACATTCAATTAAAATGCAAATTTGTTTTTCTCCTTAACGTTTATTGAGTTGATAACTTATTTTGTTGAGGGAAACAATTTAATTTTTTATTCATAAATAAAAATTAATGTTTATATGTGTTTTATGTCTACGATTTGTTCGGTATTTTTTTTTTTGCCGTTTCATATTTTGTTGCTCCACATCTTGATTGTAAACAACTTGTTGTTTAAAACGATTTAGTTTTATTTTTCAATTTTTTGTAGATCAATTTGCTGCTTTTTTGGCAAAAAATGGTAATTACATAGGAAATTACTTAATTTAGCTGAAAAAGTAAATAACCGAAATTTTTAGGAAAATAAAGGTAAAAATGATGTTTTTAAATATTTTTGTCTGAAGTAAAAATTCGTAGCCAGTCAGACACATTAATTACATTAGAGGCTTAAAATGATGAAAGTAATGCTGTTAAAAATTAACTAAAGTTTTCATAAAAAAATTATTTCCATGGCATATTGGGTCCAAATCGATTTTTGGGAAATAATTCGGTAACTGTAGAATCGTTAAAAAATATTTAGTTAAAATTTCACATAAGATAAACATGTTGTTTTCACTTAAGGTACAAATTTCTTACACAATTATTTGTTATCTATTAAAACGTTAGAAATTGTAGAATCGCCACTTTTAAACAAAAACATATAAGAACTCTATATTCGGTGTTGCCGAATCTTAAACGCCGAAAACAGAAAAAAGCTTCTATGAGAAATATGTTGAAATATGGTAACATATTCTTGAAAATACCTATAAATATTGGTACCGGACCTATAGATTTTAGTGACTGATTTTATTAAAAAATTAATGTTAAAGACATAATTTTCTTATATGGGAGGCAAAATTCAAAAATTAGACACGCATATTAAATACAATTATCTAGTTGTCTGAATTTCGATGGAATTGGTACATATTTAAGAACCTTTTAAGTCTAAATCACCATTCCGCGGAGTGACATTATAAAGGTATAATAACAAAATATGGATTGATTCATATATTTGAAAGCTTAAAAAATTGTATCAAATTTAAAACTTTGCCTGAGAAAGAAGTCTTAAATGGGAAATATATATTTGAGAAATTTAGAGCAATAATTGTGCCGAATTTCATTTGGATTGTTTCGAGCTTCAAAATCTTATAACTTTAAAGTTTTTTTCCGCGAACGAGACTGAAATGGTAGTTGCAGAATAATATGGACCGATATTTGCCAAAAAAATATCATGTCGATTTAAACACATATAAGAGTTAAATAAGATCAAATCCAAGCAAAATATGCATCGATGTTGATCAAATTAAAAGCATTCAAAACTACTAAGTAATTATGACAAAATTCAATAGTATGGGTACATATTAAAGAAATTTGTAAGTAAATAAACCATAAGCGAGAAGTGGCCCTATATGGGAGCTAGATAAAATAATATTTCAGACTATCACTTTTTCTATTGATCCAATTTTGATGATGTATGTTATAGTTAAAATAATAATAATAAACTGCTTAAAACCATAGAAAGGCCAAATTTCACTGAATTCGATCAATTACTCTAACCGCAAGAATGTTTCCAACGGACAGACTGACATAGTTAAATCGATTCAGATTTCGATTTCATGCCAAGAATAATGAAGTGATCTTTCCTGCAGTTTATAAACCTTCATCAATACTTAAAATTTCGATACCAACAGTTTTTTATATTACTAACTTTATTCTAGAAGTTAATATCGGAACTAGAGGAAATAATTGACCAAACTTAGTATAATTTCGTAAATCGATTTTGGATTATATTTTTCTTAATTTGGCCAATTGTGAGATTTATGCCTTTTATCGTTAATCAGAATAACTTTTGAGTCAAATGATATACTCAAAATTGTTGTAACATCATTTTTGTCTGCATGTTGCAAACATCAGCATAAATGCAATTGTGGAAGGTATAAAAAGGCTTTTCCTAAATTTATTTATGGTTTCATAGCATTTGAATTTTCGTCTCAATTTTTGAAATCGCAAAAATAGA
This sequence comes from Cochliomyia hominivorax, assembly GCA_004302925.2. Taxonomy (NCBI): domain Eukaryota; kingdom Metazoa; phylum Arthropoda; class Insecta; order Diptera; family Calliphoridae; genus Cochliomyia; species Cochliomyia hominivorax. The sequence continues at coordinate 50,004,359 of PYHX02000158.1, forward strand.
ATTTCAAAATTCTTGCGTTTTTTGTTGTTAGCTTAGAATCCGAAAATGGTTCCTTATATGAGTTGGTTACATCATGAAATTGGCTAAAATTGTTAATATCAATTGGAAACAGAATTTAAGAGTTTTTATGCTTAAAACCCCTCATCCAACATATGTGGATAATTGGAAATATTACTAAAGATTGTGTTTCTGACTTTTTATCCCGAAATATCTAAGAAATCAAAATTACCAGGCCCTTACGAATATTAATGACAGGATGAAAGTCCTCATTATCTATTCGATAAAAAGTGTTTATGTAAATGGATCTAAAACTTTTAACGGAACTAACTTGATGAGTTAAAAAAGTACGACTCATGGTATCTTATATGATAAATAAAGTGTTTCCATTCTTGGTATAGAAAGGAATCTGTGTGATGATATCAGTCTTATTACTTATCACAATAGAAATCATATGTAAAGATTAGATATTCTAAGCTATACTTGTAGATTGTGCTGGAATTTGTTTAGGATAACTTTTACATTTTATGTTATTGCATTTCCCTGTCTAACAGAAGATTTAAAATACTTAGATCTCAGAATTTTGCAGATATTAACAATGTTAATCCATGGTTATTGCTGGTCTCCATATAAAGTCCAAAAATAATATTAAAAATTGAAAATTTTAACTCTAATTTTTAACTTATTTGATATATTGGAGCACATATAAAGATATATAAGATAAAATCATTGCTTTCTCAATGATGTAATTTTCTTAGTATCTGCCTTCTCAAAAATCTATTTTTAATCAGAAACTGCAGATGTAGTAAATTTATTCATTTCTAAAAACTCATTATTTGAAAGGTTACATCTTCAATGTTTTATTAAGGATCATAAATCTTTATTAATTTATATATTTCGTTTTATTTTTAAAAATCGCCTTTAAATTATAAATTCCATATGCATTTTCTAACAAGACTTTAAAATAAATATGTATATATCAAATCAATTCTTAACACTTGACTTAGGAAAACAAACCTTTAATCAATATTGTTCTTTATCTATTTTCCAAAGAGATCAACGTGTGTTCATGTTCACAGTTTTCAAAAATACAAGATAATTGAGAACGTGTGCTTAGCACATGTGACCATAATTCAAATATCTTTCACACATAATGTTTTTGTATCAGGAAAATAGTCATTAAGATGTTACGGATTATTGAAAAATTCAATTTGGTGATTTTTCTTTCAAAAAGAATATTAAAGCGAAAAAGTTAATCAGTCGTCTAAATGATGCCTGATAAATATAAACAAAACATAAAATTTCGTTATGCTTATAAAGAAATTAAAGTTTAAAAGAAATTATAATGTTTAGCTCGTATAATTTTTAACTTTAGTTTTTTGTTGTTGGTATCTGTTGTAATAAAATACAGGTCAAAGCGTGTTTGTTGTACGGCACCTTCGTGATTTCTTAGAAAAAGTACAAAAACTATTGTCGTCTGGAATAAAACAAAATCAAAGTAACGTTTGGAATCAGAAGAAAATAACAAAACTTGACATTAACCAAAAATGAAAGCTTCAAATAGACAAGTTGAAATAAACTTCTTTGAAAATTGTAACAACACAAACAAAATCAAGAAAAACATGTATCATTTTTCGAGACCAACCAACGAAATTGTTTTAAAAAATGTTTCCAAAATACAAACGAAATTATACAAAATTGAAAATACAAAAAAAAAACGTAAATGACAATAAAGCAGCAGACTAAACGCAACACTGACATGAACTACTCATTCAAATAAGCGCTATAAATGAGAAGATTTTGTAAAAGATTTAGAAGATGGTAAATGATGACTATTAGATATTCTACACTTGTATCTAGGGTGTCCCCTTCGAAAATCCTCCAGGACAGGAAGTTTGGATAGAACAGCTTTCTCGCTTTATTGTCATTATTGTTGACTACAGTCTGAAATGTATGAAGAATACAAATGCAAGTTTAGTTTGGATTTTTAAACAAGTTACAAAATTCTTATACTAGTGTGTGTGAAATTGTAAGAAATTGGAAGTTCGCAATTTTTTATAGAAAAATAAGTGGGAAATCAATTCATATCAAAAGATTATGAAACCCTACTTTTTTGTAAAATAAAATTTATTTTTCAAATTTTTTACGAATCAGAGATTAAACGTATTTTCATTTCTCCATGGGGAAAAGCGCATCATCTAAATCTTATCATTATAAGACTGTCTAGAGGAAAATAATTTTCCGTGAGTTTAACTAAAAGATTTTTAGACTCAAAATTTGCGATTAGAGAACTTAACAAAAATAAATAATTTATTGAATTTTTTAATTGAGCAAATTTGGACATAGTTATTTGGAACGATTTTACCCAAATTTATTACCTTTTGGACAAAGTAGCGCTATGACTGTTGAAAGTTATAGATTATAAGTAAAAGCTTATTTTTGACATACACCAACTCCAGAACGATGGTTTGGCGGATTCAAACCGATGATAAGGAATTGGAGGTGTTGCTCTACGGAGATAGTTGTCATAGTTGAACCGAAAGACCTTTGGATTCACTAGGGTAACTTAAAATTTCCTGTGAAAGTTGCCATATCAAAATCGGACCCAAATCTTAACGACTCTTTATTTGATTGGACTAGAAGTGCTTTTCATATTATTTGCAAATGAAATCAAATGAAACGAATACTAGAGAAAAAACAATCATATTTTGATAACATAAAAAACAATATATGGCTTGACTTGCGAACGCAATTTTTCATTATGTAATTCTTCAACTACATTTTACAAATCGGTTACAACGGTTAGAACTGTGAGTAGAAGGTTTTTAATTGTCTGCTTCATATCATAGACTATTAAAACTTTTCTTTTCCCAATAGTTGCCTCATATTTCGATATTTATAAGAGTTCATTGATGTAAACAGTTAATAAGAACTTTTTCTATATGTAAGATTGACAAACTTAAAATACCTACTGAAGGGTAAAAAAGTTGTAGTAAGAAAAGAAACAAGCTGCACGAATTATCCATGACAAATATAAACTAAACAACATTTAAAAAAGTGCACAAAAAGAAGAAACAAAAATCACATGATTGTCATACATCAATCTCAGCATCATTATCATTTAATATAAAACATGTAATATTATTTCGTTTAGTTTTTATTATGTTTGTATGTTTTTACAATTTTACAAATTAGGAACTTTATTTAATTATTAAAACTTGCGCCTAAACAAAGTTTTTCGGACATCTTCTTTATATCACTAGTGTTATTACTATCTAAAACGGATATTTGCTGTGATATACTATAGAGTTGCCAACATGCAAATTTGTATATATGAAGAAAAATGAAAATTTGTATAATAATGATTTTATTCTTTTAGTTATGGAATACATTACTGTGTAAGTTTGAAACTATAAGTAAATTGATCTTCAATTGAACACCTCGTTCATATTTCATTTACATGTTGAATGTACTTCGAAGAAAATGGTAGTCATTTGTTTCTGCTAATAAGTCTTGTATTTCCTGAGAGGCACAATTTCCCCTATGCCGAATACAAAAAAATCCTGTACATCTGTAGTACTTTATTTGAACTTGCTCTATCTAAAGTTTAAACACATAAATCCAACATACTAATACTAGTAAAGAACTTTAAACACACTTCAAGTCGCAATTTTTAGATATCTGCATTGAATTTATGTCTTTGACTCAAGGACGAAACTGTTTACATTTGGTTCATTTAATCACATAACTTCCACATAAATATGCTCCCCGAATTTGCTTATAACGATCTTATAGATCATTAAGAAAATATTTTTTTTTGAAACTTTATACAAATTTTTAATAAATTTGTCACTAAGTGCACTTTTTGACATAAATAAATAAAATTCATACAGTAGGCATCACTTTCGGATTCTAATATTAAATAATTTTAAACTCTATATTATTTCCCAAGCGTCGTATTTAATCTAAATTTAATTTTAAATTCGAACGAAGAGGGCGAAGCATCCCATTGGAATTTTAGATATTGCGTATTTCATATGAGATTCGTTGAAAGTATATACAGAGTTATCAACCACACATAAGATATTATATATCCGATCTTGTTGAACCTGTAACTTGTTTTTCACAAACTACTTATTTCTTAGATTTTTAAAAAATTCAGGATCAGGAAAAATAATATTTCATTAAAATCTTTTTAATATTTACTGACAAATTGAAGTTATTTCTTTATTAGAACTATAAGATTATCTCTGATATGAATCCTTAGTTTTATTGTTATTAGGCTGTTGTTGCTGTAGCAAGATAATACCTAACGATCAATTCTATTCCGAAATTAGAGGAGTCCGAATGGAATAGATTCAACAGACAGACAGATATGAATTATCTAAGAATTTAGGATGGTCGAAAAAAAATTTGTAGTTAAGTCATTTTCATTATTGAGAACACCAGTCAATAATATTTGTGTCAATATTTTTTTTATATTTGTTATTTTGGAAGGTTAAAATCTCCCATTTTAGTTTATTTCACTGCAATACACTTTTTTCAAACGCATATGGTAATATATTGTGTCTAAAATGATAAATTTCCTAGTTATTCAGATTTACTACAAAAAACAGCTTGTTGAAGCTTGATTGTTTATCGGGAACTTGTGGTCAACATACACGAATTTGTGAACGACACTGAACGCTATCCAAAAGTGGTGATTTTGCCATGAATAAGTAAAGAAAGACCCGATTAAGTGAAAACGTTTGAAAATTAAGTATTAGAGGCACTACGTGACTAAGATTGTTATCAATCCAAAAATATTTTAAAAATATCATTAAAAGTCATGTACCAATGATTTTTTTCACATTAAAAGTTAAAGCTTGGTGAAATTAACAAAATCGCTTTGCATTATAAGCTTTTGAAATCAGTTTAGACTATTTGCAGGTTTGAAGATTAAAATGAATAGAATTTGTCATCAGGACAACAAACTCGCACCTGTTGCAAAATCGGTTAAAACTTTTTACTTCCGAATGTTAAAAGACTGTTTATGTCAATAAAGCTACCAGATTGAAAATAATTTGAAAAAGATATCAATTTTAATTTTTATTATTATTTATTAATTTTTATATTATAAAATTTACACTTCAAAAAAATCATTTGCTCACCAAATGCGATATTGAGGTATAAAAAATATGAAGTAAAATGTACTCCTTTTATTTCCATAACATTGGCATCTCTATTAAAACCTCAAGTGACCACATTCTAGTCTACCTTTAACCATCAGGTTCATGAAAACAAAATTAATATGTCACACTACCAACAAAATTAAACAAGAACTACTGTTTTAAAATAAATTTTGTTTGTTTCTTAATAAACCCGTAATTTAAGATTTATTTTTTAGTTTGTAATTTTTGTGAAGAACTTCTTAAGAAACAAAACGTAATTTTTTTTGAATAGTAGTGAATTTTATAGAAATACATATATATAACACACAATACATACTCACATTGTACATGACTTCCTCTTGTTATAAAAAAGCACTTGTTATCATTAAGACCATAAAATAAAACAGAAAACAAATTAAAAAACTGGTGTAAAATTCAGTTCACGCTTAAATATTTCACTTAATTTTTGTTACTTCAAAACAACAAACACATACATACAAATCTTAATGTTTGAAATAAAACAAAACGAAATGAAATACAACAACAAAAAAGTAATGAAAATAAATAAATAATATTAAGTGGCCATAAGCAGAAGATATAATTTTGAGATTATGTGTTCAAAAATCTGATGACATTTAAGCCCTTTTTTCTTTTATTCAACCACAGTTTGAGTTTTTTTGGGTTAATTTAGTTTTGTTTCCCAGTTTTAAGACGTTTAAGTAAGCGATCGTTGTTGTTTTTATACCCTCCCACTATAATTAAGGAATCATCTCAGGCCCATGAATTATATATATTTTTGCATTCTATTAAAATTTGTCACAAATTAATTTCCTAACCGTCTAGAATATATGTTGTTTTATTAATTATCGGTACATGTTTTGTTATAACTCCTATATGATGACCCATCCCGGAAAATGGTTTTTTTAGCTCATACAATTCTCTATCTTCTGTATCTCTATCTCTAATTTTCTATCTTTCTAATATACGCTATTAATGTGAGTATATCGGTTCATATTTTGCTATGGCTCCCCCATTGAAATTATGCACAATGGGTTATAGATCACAAAACTTTATAAAACTTATTCCATTGAAATTATGCACAATGATTTCTTAACAATATTTGTTATATTATTAGTTTAAGCAGTATCAGTCCATATTTTACTGTAGGTTTCACATAAAAGTTCTTCCCGGGAAACCTGTTTTGAGTCCATAAAATAAACCCCAATTCTACTGAATTGCGATAAAACTATTTTATTACTGTCTTTAATATATATAATTATTTTATACAAAGTCCTTAAATATGAACCAGTCCCATGTATATTCAGACAAATAAATGATCTTTAAAAATAAAAGGTCATTAAAATCCATAGCTTTGTACTGGTAGTTATAGGTTATTTCAGAAACATTTTGACATATTTCACTGTAAAGACATTTTTCCTTAATCGGCATATAAGCTGATGAACGAATAAGGTTTTCGTTGCAATATCTTGAAATCTTTCTAATATTTGCATAATGTTAGTGGTGGAGTGTATTTAAGATTCGGCTCTGCCGAATGTAGCATTCTTATTTGTTATTTGAATAATTTCTTTTAATTTAAATTTTTTTTTTTATCTACAAAGCCATAACACACTTGCTACTTCTTTGAAAATGAAAAAAAATCTTATTTGAGATCTTATTTGTCAATGTTGTGTGTGTGTTTTTTTATTAAAATAACGAAATGAAACACATGATTACCCAGATTTAGAGGAATACAAATTCCAGGTATTATCTTTAATTTCTCAAGATCTTTTTTAGATTGGTTTGCCTGAATTGTGTCTTTATTATGGTTAAATTTGTAAATTTCTTCACATTTTATTTTTGGTTGTTCTTCTATATCTTTCTCAAAATTGTTTAATAAGTAAGTTGCGTTATTGTGAGATTTCAATCATAATTCTGTGAAAAGTTTGTCAAACTGATTATATGAGAATGTGTATGTCGTAACAAGTGTTTTTGAAAACAATTTTTTTATAAAATTGTTTAATGCTGTAAACCACATAACTTTTTTTCTCCGATTTTGTGAAATTTTTGTTACACAAGAAATGTAAAGATTTTTGTGTTTTGCATTACAATTTGTTATTGTTTTTGATGTTTTAAATATTTTCCCCTCAACTCAAGATTAAAATTTAACTGTAATTTTAATGACTACGTTTTTTCTTTTCAGTGTTAAAAGATTTATTGGGATAATGTGTTTTATTAAAGAGGTAGAATTTTATGGTCTGTGTTTGTTAATGGTCTAAAATCAAAAGACTTAAGATACAAACATTGTGGTTTGTAAATCATAGTTAAAGATGAAATGAAATTATGGGGAATAACATGGTATGTTAAGATCATATTACTACTTATATCAGATTATGATCATTCTAAATAGAAAATAAAAAGAAATTTAAGGTGAAACTCAAATAGTAGTGTTTACTTATTAAAGAGATAATTTTAGAAAGTAAGAATTAGATATTTTGGATTTTAGAATTTTGTAGAATAAATTTTTTTTCCTAAAGAAAGGTCCTAAAACTTATGGGCATTTTTATAACAGTGAAAAAGTTAATGAAAACAAAGTGCGAAATATATATACTGAGAATAGAAATTCATTTTTTTAAAGTTATCAAATATATAGAGTCTCCGAAAAAATATTACTTGAAAATTTTTGTTGTCAAGCGGATCATATTGGTTCATATAATTAAGAGAACTGGCCCACAAAACATCTTGTTCTGGGAGTGTTATAATCAAATATGTCCCGATAATTTTCTAATCCAGAATTTTTTGAACAAAAAATATTGGAATTTTGGACATAACCATCCATTTAATTCG
>PYHX02000158.1:50012449-50186398 GCA_004302925.2 Cochliomyia hominivorax
AAAAAGTGACTTCACTTATTTTCATCTAAAATGAAGTTCTTTAACGTATATAAAATTTATAAATTTATATTTATATCGTAAGTTTTTAACCCGTTTCGTTTTGCTGCAAAACATTCTCATCAGTCCAAGATCTCGAAAGAAATTTTACAAATCACAACGTGTATTAAAAAATTTATGCAATTTACATTTTGACAAATACCCTTGGCCCTGTCCGTTTTAAAATTTTTTAATTTTGCTTTGCATTAGCTGATTATTCCCTTTATTCTGACTGATTGATTCTACAACATTTTCTTGTTTGGAGGGTACCTCTCCCCCTGATCCTATCCGTCCTTCATTTTGTCTAGTAAAGCAGTGGTTGATTTGAAAATTTTCGCTGTTATAGTTCTTTATATATTCGATGATCGAAATTTGTTTTGTACGGGGCTACCTCTCCTTCTGATTATATCCATCCCACATTTTTGTCTTGTAAAATGGTTCCTTAAACGTCATTGGGACCAAATTTTAAATTTCTCGCTGTTATAGTTCTTTAGATATTCGATGATCAAAATTTTCTTTGTATGGGGGCTCTCCTCCCCTAGATTCTATCCGCCCCACATTTTGTCTTGTAAAATGGTTTCTTAAAAAGTTATTAGGACCAAATTTGAAAATTCTCGATGTAGTGGTCGATGATTAAAGTTACTTACTTATTTTCAAGAAAAATCAATTCCGCCTACTGTGCACTGATGTATAATATGATTATCTTCACATAAGAACAAGTCCAAAGAAGGATTCAAACTATACAAAACGTAGTATTTTTCATAATATGCAGATACAAGATTATGACTCGGCTTTCTTACTGGATAAGCAATGTAACTAGAAGCATCGAAAATTTTGGAATAACTGGTTTCATATAAAATGTAAATATTTGTCGATGAAAGTACTACGTATCTGCAAAAACAAATGTTTATTCAAATAATGCGCAAAATGATTTTGACAGAGATAAAACTAACTAGTAAGAAAGCTATATTCGGCTAAGCCGAATCTTCAATACCTCTACCACAAATGTGTGTGAAGTAATACGTTATGTTTCTTACATATATACATACATACATACAATCACAGACGTGTAGAATATATAAAAGTTTTTCTTAAATATAACACAGAACATTTAATGAGTCATAAAATTAGTTATTGTTTTGGCTATAAATTTTATCTCATGACACCGATTTTGATCATTTTTGGAATGGATAGTGTTTTTCATGTTTTCATATTTAGTTTGTCGATTAATTAATTGACAATTTTGCGAAAGTTTTTCTGACCTAGAGATTTCCTCAAACATCGGCCTATGTCTTTTAATATATTGAACCGATTTTCTGTTATCAAATAGGAAATTTCTTCAGGGTATATAAAAATACTCAGGCCAATATTCATTGAGCTCTGTCAATTTATTATTATGGGATGTGATCGTGTCAACAACATACGGACAAAGCTAAATCGACTCTGATTTTGATATGATGCAAGAATAAATATACATGAGGTTTTAGATGTTTCATACTTAGCGCTACACACGGAATCACAAAGTTAATTTACCTTCTTCACCACTTGTGCTGCTGGAGGATAAAGAAATAAAGAAAAGTGTGAGAGGAAATTCATTCAGGTCTTCTTAAAAAACTAGTGGAATTGATGAAACACCATAATCCACAACAAATGATCATTAATGCTATAGAGACTGATATGTGCGTTTATAGTAAAATTCCATTAAAATGGCACTTATTAAACTCTAAAATGAAATACAAAAGAAGTTAGGAGTAAAAATGTTTTAAATGCAAAATTATTTGAATTAATTAAAATATTATTTGTCATTAAATATTCCTTCTTTAAATTCCTGTAATTCTTAAAGAAAGTTTTATGCGTTTATAGGAATTTGCTCCAGTGTGTTTGATCATAGAAATATTTTTAATTTCTTATAAGAAATTTAGTTTTAAAGAATATAACAAATGTTTGAAAATATTATTGTCTATTTTACATCTGAAATATATATCTGATTAGATATGAGAAACTTATAAATTTCCTTGAGAAACTGTTCCAGGTGGTGTTTCTAATTATCATAATTCAACATGAAACATAACTTATTAGAAATGTTAACTAAAGTGCACATGTGTGTATTGTTCATAACAGCAAAGGAAATTTGACAATCCTGGGAATAAATGAACTAAAAGAAAATCTAATAAGATAATTTTCATGACGCTTTTCTCATCAGAAATTCCTGATGAGAAAGTAACAATGTGTTTTGTAAAAATGAAAGGAAGATGTCAGCACTTAATTTTTAGTTTCTTTTTTCAAGGTGTCTTTTCGCTTTATCTCTTGATATTGTTCAGCCTACACTTGAGTCACAAACGAGACAAACTAGGAAGAATAATTAATAAGAATGTTTCCATTTTAAAAAGGAATTTGTTCAGTTTTCCTTTTCTTTTCTTAAACACTTCACATTGAGGGATGATAATCGTTCATAAACAATATAATTTTTTATTGATATTGAGGTGATGAGAATCTCTGAAGTTATTTTTTTTTCGCAAGTGACAATTGTGGATTAATAATTATTTTGATTTATAAAATAAACAAACAGTCTGCGATTGTCTCTAATGCATATTGAAAGTCAATGGAAATCGTGATTTATTTGGAAAAAAACGTTTTTGGATTATTAGGTTTAAGTGTGAGAAAGTACCCTACACAGTATGGAAAAAATAAATTTAAACAATCTGAAAAACCTTCCACCACTTACATTATGTAAACATTCGTATCAATTAAAGCATATTGCATCAGAAAACTAGTTAATCGTTCATTCAACAGTGATTCTGAGAAAAGGTCCTCTATAAAAACTACAGCGAAATATGTTAAAATATTTTTGATCACCCATACATATTGAAACCATATATTGAAACATTAGACAAATTTTGAATTACTATGAAAACTTTTCTATTTGAGAATCATTTGAGCCTTAAGTACTATTCTGGGATGTAGGGAGATGCAAGCAATTTTGACCCGTTAACTATTAGATAAGATTCATATATAAAAAATATCCAACGAATTTAAAAATTTCATAACATTTTAATTCTTATAGGCTTAAAATCCTTCTCCGATATTTGTTCAAATTACTATTTAAGATAGTTAACAACAACTATGCCGAATTGCAATAGAGTTATAAGCTCAAAACTTCAAACGGTGTTCCGGAAAGTGGCATTATATGAAAATGTGTACCCGATATTGGTGAAACTAAAAAACATATATGAAAAAAGTCAATTAATGTAAAGAATTTGGATAGAATTGGTCTATATTTAAAAGTTTAATAAGCTTCAAACTGTTTTCTGATAAAGGCCTTATATATGAGCTATATCAATATATATACAGACCCAAGATAAGTCCAATTATTACCACGTACTCAAGAACTTTTAATCAACAACTTTTCCGAATTTTAATTAAATTTATCTATGTGTAGGAGTTTAGTAAGCTTAAAGCTTCATCCCGGGAAGGACCCTTATATGTAAGCTAGATCATATAATGACTTCAGCTCAATATAGTTTCTTTAGGATTTTTTTTTATTTGCGACTACAACAAGTTTGATTAAATTCCGGAAATTATTCTAGGCGTGAGAATATTTCTAACAGACAAGGACGGGCAGACGAACGTAGCGAAATCGACTCAGCCTTGCATACAGAATAAAAAAGTTAATAAACCTCATCACCACTTGTGGTAGTGAAGGGTATAAAAAAGGTAAAAATAAGAAAGTTATGTTTTCTCAACTTTATATATATAAGTCCAGAGTAGAGATATTGTAATTTTATTGAAGCAGTTTTGAAGAACATACAAATTCGGTCCAGTTTAGTAATAAACCGAGTAATTATTTGTCTTGAATGCCACCTACAAAATATTAAATGATTATTGCTACTTTTCCTGCCGTAGCGCCGTGAAGAAAAAATAATTATTTTCATTTCACTTCACTGAAATGACTAACATTTCAAAATTTCAACAACGATCTCTATTAACACCTACAGCTGGAAAAAAATAAGGAAATCAGTTTTCTAAACAATTTAATAATTGCTTTTTTTCGAAGCTCTTACTCTCCAACTTATTCATCAATGAATAAATCAAGCTACAGATGCTAATAAAAAAAGTTCATTATGCATTATTTAACATAAACAATTTTTTGAAAAAACAAAAAAAAAAATCCAAAAAATAAACAACAAATATTTTCTTTAGTCACCTTTTTTGTCTCCTCCAAATCACTTGCATAAACACATTAACAGCTTAATATCTCTGCCACATATGGTTATAGACAGATTTAGATTTCATTTATTTATTTTTATTATTTCGAATTTTTTTTCTAAGACACACATTCAATTAAAATGCAAATTTGTTTTTCTCCTTAACGTTTATTGAGTTGATAACTTATTTTGTTGAGGGAAACAATTTAATTTTTTATTCATAAATAAAAATTAATGTTCATATGTGTTTTATGTCTACGATTTGTTCGATATTTTTATTTTTGTCGTTTAATATTTTGTTGCTCCACATCTTGATTGTAAACAACTTGTTGTTTAAAACGATTTAGTTTTATTTTTCAATTTTTTGTAGATCAATTTGCTGCTTTTTTTTGGCAAAAAGATGGTAATTACATAGGAAATTACTTAATTTAGCTGAAAAAGTAAATAACCGAAATTTTTAGGAAAATAAAGGTAAAAATGATGTTTTAAATATTTTTGTCTGAAGTAAAAATTCGTAGCCAGTCAGACACATTAATTACATTAGAGGCTTAAAATGATGAAAGTAATGCTGCTAAAAATTAACTAAAGTTTTCAGAAAAAAATTTATTTCCATGGCATATTGGGTCCAAATCGATTTTTGGGAAATAATTCGGTAACTGTAGAATCGTTAAAAAATATTTAGTTGAAATTTCACATAAGATAAACATGTTGTTTTTCATCTAAGGTACAAATTTCTTACACAATTATTTGTTATCTATTAAAACGTTAGAAATTGTAGAATCGCCACTTTTAAACAAAAACATATAAGAACTCTATATTCGGTGTTGCCGAATCTTAAACACCGAAAACAGAAAAAAGCTTCTATGAGAAATATGTTGAAATATGGTAACATATTCTTGAAAATACCTATAATATTGGTACCGGACTATAGATTTTAGTGACTGATTTTATTAAAAAATTAATGTTAAAGACATAATTTTCTTATATGGGAGGCAAAATTCAAAAAATTAGACACGCATATTAAATACAATTATCTAGTTGTCTGAATTTCGATGGAATTGGTACATATTTAAGAACCTTTTAAGTCTAAATCACCATTCCGCGGAGTGACATTATAAAGGTATAATAACAAAATATGGATTGATTCATATATTTGAAAGCTTAAAAAATTGTATCAATTTAAAACTTTTGCCTGAGAAGAAGTCTTAAATGGGAAATATATATTTGAGAAATTTAGAGCAATAATTGTGCCGAATTTCATTTGGATTGTTTCGAGCTTCAAAATCTTATAACTTTAAAGTTTTTTTCCGCGAACGAGACTGAAATGGTAGTTGCAGAATAATATGGACCGATATTTGCCAAAAAAATATCATGTCGATTTAAACACATATAAGAGTTAAATAAGATCAAATCCAAGCAAAATATGCATCGATGTTGATCAAATTAAAAGCATTCAAAACTACTAAGTAATTATGACAAAATTCAATAGTATGGGTACATATTAAAGAAATTTGTAAGTAATAAACCATAAGCCGAGAAGTGGCCCTATATGGGAGCTAGATAAAATAATATTTCAGACTATCACTTTTTCTATTGATCCAATTTTGATGATGTATGTTATAGTTAAAATAATAATAATAAACTGCTTAAAACCATAGAAAGGCCAAATTTCACTGAATTCGATCAATTACTCTAACCGCAAGAATGTTTCCAACGGACAGACTGACATAGTTAAATCGATTCAGATTTCGATTTCATGCAAGAATAATGAAGTGATTCTTTCCTGCAGTTTATAAACCTTCATCAATACTTTAAAATTTCGATACCAACAGTTTTTTATATTACTAACTTTATTCTAGAAGTTAATATCGGAACTAGAGGAAATAATTGACCAAACTTAGTATAATTTCGTAAATCGATTTTGGATTATATTTTTCTTAATTTGGCCAATTGTGAGATTTATGCCTTTTATCGTTAATCAGAATAACTTTTTGAGTCAAATGATATACTCAAAATTGTTGTAACATCATTTTTGTCTGCATGTTGCAAACATCAGCATAAATGCAATTGTGGAAGGTATAAAAAGGCTTTTCCTAAATTTATTTTATGGTTTTCATAGCATTTGAATTTTCGTCTCAATTTTTGAAATCGCAAAAATAGAATTTCAAAATTCTTGCGTTTTTTGTTGTTAGCTTAGAATCCGAAAATGGTTCCTTATATGAGTTGGTTACATCATGAAATTGGCTAAAATTGTTAATATCAATTGGAAACAGAATTTAAGAGTTTTTATGCTTAAAACCCCTCATCCAACATATGTGGATAATTGGAAATATTACTAAAGATTGTGTTTCTGACTTTTTATCCCGAAATATCTAAGAAATCAAAATTACCAGGCCCTTACGAATATTAATGACAGGATGAAAGTCCCCATTATCTATTCGATAAAAAGTGTTTATGTAAATGGATCTAAAACTTTTAACGGAACTAACTTGATGAGTTAAAAAAGTACGACTCATGGTATCTTATATGATAAATAAAGTGTTTCCATTCTTGGTATAAAAGGAATTTGTGGATGGATATCAGTCTTATTACTTATCACAATAGAAATCATATGTAAAGATTAGATATTCTAAAGATTAGATTGTGCTGGAATTTGTTAGGATAACTTTTACATTTTATGTTATTGCATTTCCCTGTCTAACAGAAGATTTAAAATACTTAGATCTCAGAATTTTACAGATATTAACAATGTTAATCCATGGTTATTTCTGGTCTCCATATAAAGTCCAAAAATAATATTAAAAATTGAAAATTTTAACTCTAATTTTTAACTTATTTGAAATATTGGAACATATAAAGAATATATAAGATAAAATTCGTTGCTTTCTCAATGATGTAATTTTCTTAGTATCTGCCTTCTCAAAAATCTATTTTTAATCAGAAACTGCAGATGTAGTAAATTTATTCATTTCTAAAAACTCATTATTTGAAAGGTTACATCTTCAATGTTTTATTAAGGATCATAAATCTTTATTAATTTATATATTTCGTTTTATTTTTAAAAATCGCCTTTAAATTATAAATTCCATATGCATTTTCTAACAAGACTTTAAAATAAATATGTATATATCAAATCAATTCTTAACACTTGACTTAGGAAAACAAACCTTTAATCAATATTGTTCTTTATCTATTTTCCAAAGAGATCAACGTGTGTTCATGTTCACAGTTTTCAAAAATACAAGATAATGAGAACGTGTGCTTAGCACATGTGACCATAATTCAAATATCTTTCACACATAATGTTTTTGTATCAGGAAAATAGTCATTAAGATGTTACGGATTATTGAAAAATTCAATTTGGTGATTTTTCTTTCAAAAAGAGATATTAAAGCGAAAAAAATTAATCAGTCGTCTAAATGATGCCTGATAAATATAAACAAAACATAAAATTTCGTTATGCTTATAAAGAAATTAAAGTTTAAAAGAAATTATAATGTTTAGATCGTATAATTTTTAACTTTAGTTTTTTTTGTTGTTGGTATCTGTTGTAATAAAAATACAGGTCAAAGCGTGTTTGTTGTACGGCACCTTCGTGATTTCTTAGAAAAAGTACAAAAACTATTGTCGTCTGGAATAAAACAAAATCAAAGTAACGTTTGGAATCAGAAGAAAATAACAAAACTTGACATTAACCAAAAATGAAAGCTTCAAATAGACAAGTTGAAATAAACTTCTTTGAAAATTGTAACAACACAAACAAAATCAAGAAAAACATGTATCATTTTTCGAGACCAACCAACGAAATTGTTTTAAAAAATGTTTCCAAAATACAAACGAAATTATACAAAATTGAAAATACAAAAAAAAAACGTAAATGACAATAAAGCAGCAGACTAAACGCAACACTGACATGAACTACTCATTCAAATAAGCGCTATAAATGAGAAGATTTTGTAAAAAGATTTAGAAGATGGTAAATGATGACTATTAGATATTCTACACTTGTATCTAGGGTGTCCCCTTCGAAAATCCTCCAGGACAGGAAGTTTGGATAGAACAGCTTTCTCGCTTTATTGTCATTATTGTTGACTACAGTCTGAAATGTATGAAGAATACAAATGCAAGTTTAGTTTGGATTTTTAAACAAGTTACAAAATTTCTTATACTAGTGTGTGTGAAATTGTAAGAAATTGGAAGTTCGCAATTTTTTATAGAAAAATAAGTGGGAAATCAATTCATATCAAAAGATTATGAAACCCTACTTTTTTGTAAAATAAAATTTATTTTTCAAATTTTTTACGAATCAGAGATTAAACGTATTTTCATTTCTCCATGGGGAAAAGCGCATCATCTAAATCTTATCATTATAAGACTGTCTAGAGGAAAATAATTTTCCGTGAGTTTAACTTAAAAGATTTTTTAGACTCAAAATTTGCGATTAGAGAACTTAACAAAAAATAAATAATTTATTGAATTTTTTAATTGAGCAAATTTGGACATAGTTATTTGGAACGATTTTACCCAAATTTATTACCTTTTGGACAAAGTATGACTGTTGGAAGTTATAGATTATAGTAAAAGCTTATTTTTGACATACACCAACTCCAGAACGATGGTTTGCGGATTCAAACCGATGATAAGGAATTGGAGGTGTTGCTCTACAGAGATAGTTGTCATAGTTGAATCGAAAGACCTTTGGATTCACTAGGGTAACTTAAAAGTTCCTGTGAAAGTTGCCATATCAAAATCGGACCTAAATGTTAACGACTCTTTATTTGATTGGACTAGAAGTGCTTTTCATATTATTTGCAAATGAAATCAAATGAAACAAACACTATAGAAAAAACAATCATGTTTTGATAAGATAAAACCAAATATATGGCTTGACTTGGGATCGCAGTTTTTCATTATGTAATTCTTTAACTACATTTTACAAATCGGTTACAACTTTGAATAGAACTGTGAGTGGAAGGTTTTTAATTGTCTGCTTCATATCATAGACTATTAAAAACTTTACTATTTCCAATAGTTGCTTAATATTTCGATATTTATAAGAGTTCATTGATGTAAACAGTTAATAAGAACTTTTTTCTATATGTAAGATTGGTAAACTTAAAATACCTGCTGAAGGGTAAAAAAG
The DNA here is from genome assembly GCA_004302925.2 of Cochliomyia hominivorax. Classification (NCBI taxonomy): domain Eukaryota; kingdom Metazoa; phylum Arthropoda; class Insecta; order Diptera; family Calliphoridae; genus Cochliomyia; species Cochliomyia hominivorax. Next base: position 50,021,834 of record PYHX02000158.1, read on the forward strand.
TTGTAGTAAGAAAAGAAACAAGCTGCACGAATTACCCATGACAAATATAAACTAAACAACATCTAAAAAAGTGCACAAAAAGAAGAAACAAAAATCACATGATTATCATACATCAATCTCATCATCATTATCATTTAATATAAAACATGTAATATTATTTCGTTTAGTTTTATTATGTTTGTATGTTTTTACAATTTTACAAATTAGGAACTTTATTTAATTATTAAAACTTGCGCCTAAACAAAGTTTTTCGGACATCTTCTTTATATCACTAGTGTTATTACTATCTAAAACGGATATTTGCTGTGATATACTATAGAGTTGCCAACATGCAAATTTGTATATATGAAGAAAAAATGAAAATTTGGTATAATAATGATTTTATTCTTTTAGTTATGGAATACATTACTGTGTAAGTTTTGAAACTATAAGTAAATTGATCTTCAATTGAACACCTCGTTCATATTTCATTTACATGTTGAATGTACTTCGAAGAAAATGGTAGTCATTTGTTTCTGCTAATAAGTCTTGTATTTCCTGAGAGGCACAATTTCCCTATGCCGAATACAAAAAAATCCTGTACATCTGTAGTACTTTATTTGAACTTGCTCTATCTAAAGTTTAAACACATAAATCCAACATACTAATACTAGTAAAGAACTTTAAACACACTTCAAGTCGCAATTTTTAGATATCTGCATTGAATTTATGTCTTTGACTCAAGGACGAAACTGTTTACATTTGGTTCATTTAATCACATAACTTCCACATAAATATGCTCCCCGAATTTGCTTATAACGATCTTATAGATCATTAAGAAAATATTTTTTTTTGAAACTTTATACAAATTTTTAATAAGATTTGTCACTAAGTGCACTTTTTTGACATAAATTAAATAAAATTCATACAGTAGGCATCACTTCGGATTCTAATATTAAATAATTTTAACTCTATATTATTTCCCAAGCGTCGTATTTAATCTAATTTAATTTTAAAATTCGAACGAAGAGGGCGAAGCATCCCATTGGAATTTTAGATATTGCGTATTTCATATGAGATTCGTTGAAAGTATATACAGAGTTATCAACCACACATAAGATATTATATATCCGATCTTGTTGAACTGTAACTTGTTTTCACAAAACTACTTATTTCTTAGATTTTTAAAAAATTTCAGGATCAGGAAAATAATATTTCATTAAAATCTTTTTAATATTTACTGACAAATTGAAGTTATTTCTTTATTAGAACTATAAGATTATCTCTGATATGAATCCTTAGTTTTATTGTTATTAGGCTGTTGTTGCTGTAGCAAGATAATACCTAACGATCAATTCTATTCCGAAAATTAGAGGAGTCCGAATGGAATAGATTCAACAGACAGACAGATATGAATTATCTAAGAATTTAGGATGGTCGAAAAAAATTTTGTAGTTAAAGTCATTTTCATTATTGAGAACACCAGTCAATAATATTTGTGTCAATATTTTTTTTATATTTGTTATTTTGGAAGGTTAAAATCTCCCATTTTAGTTTATTTCACTGCAATACACTTTTTTCAAACGCATATGGTAATATATTGTGTCTAAAATGATAAATTTCCTAGTTATTCAGATTTACTTACAAAAAACAGCTGTTGAAAGCTTTGGATTGTTTATCGGGAACTTGTGGTCAACATACACGAATTTGTGAACGACACTGAACGCTATCCAAAAGTGGTTATTTTGCCATAAATAAGTAAAGAAAGACCCGATTAAATGAAAACGTTTGAAAATTAAGTATTAGAGGCACTACATGACTAAGATTGTTATCAATCCAAAAATATTTTAAAATATCATTAAAAGTCATGTACTAATGATTTTTTTCACATTAAAAGTTATTGAAGCTTGGTGAAATTAACAAAATCGCTTTGCATTATAAGCTCTTGAAATCAGTTTAAACTATTGCAGGTTTGAAGATTAAAATGAATAGAATTTATCATCAGGACAACAAACTCGCACCTTTTGCAAAATCGGTTAAAACTTTTTACTTCCGAATGTTAAAAGACTGTTTATGTCAATAAAGCTACCAGATTGAAAATAATTTGAAAAAGATATCAATTTAATTTTTATTATTATTTATTAATTTTTATATTATAAAATTTACACTTCAAAAAAATCATTTGTTCACCAGATGCGATATTGAGGTATAAAAAAATATGAAGTAAAATGTACTCCTTTTATTTCCATAACATTGGCATCTCTATTAAAACCTCAAGTGACCACATTCTAGTCTACCTTTAACCATCAGGTTCATGAAAACAAAATTAATATGTCACACTACCAACAAAATTAAACAAGAACTACTGTTTTAAAATAAATTTTGTTTGTTTCTTAATAAACCGTAATTTAAGATTTTATTTTTTTTTAGTTTGTAATTTTTGTGAAGAACTTCTTAAGAAACAAAACGTACATTTTTTGAATAGTAGAAATATAGAATAGAAATACATATATATAAACACACAAATACATACTCACATTGTACATGACTTCCTCTTGTTATAAAAAAGCACTTGTTATCATTAAGACCATAAAATAAAACAGAAAACAAATTAAAAAACTGGTGTAAAATTCAGTTCACGCTTAAATATTTCACTTAATTTTTGTTACTTCAAAACAACAATACAAACATACAAATCTTAATGTTTGAAATAAAACAAAAAACGAAATGAAATACAACAACAAAAAAGTAATGAAAATAAATATAATAATATTAAGTGGCCATAAGCAGAAGATATAATTTTAAGATTTATGTGTTCAAAAATCTGATGACATTTAAGCCCTTTTTTTTTTATTCAACCACAGTTTGAGTTTTTTTGGGTTAATTTTAGTTTTTTTCCCAGTTTTAAGACTTTTAAGTAAGCGATCGTTGTTGTTTTTATACCCTCCACCATATTAAGGAATCATTTCAGGCCCCATGAATTATATATATTTTTGCATTCTATTAAAATTTGTCACAATTAATTTCCTAACCGTCTAGAATATATGTTGTAAATTTTATTAATATCGGTACATGTTTTGTTATAACTCCTATATGATGACCCATCCCGGAAAATGTTTTTTTAGCTCATACAATTCTCTATCTCTAATTCTCTATCTCTTCTAAATATACGCTATTAAGTGAGTAATATCGGTCCACATTTGCTATGGCTCCCATATTATGTCCCTTTCTGAAAAACGGGTTATAGATCACAACACTTTATAAAACTTATTCCATTGAAATTAGGCACAATGATTTTCTTAACAATATTTGATAAATTATTAGTTTAAGCAGTATCAGTCCATATTTTACTGTAGGTTTCATAAAAAGTTCTTCCCGGGAAACCTGTTTTGAGTCCATAAAATAAACCCCAATTCTACTGAATTGCGATAAAACTATTTTATTACTGTCTTTAATATATATAATTATTTTATACAAAGTCCTTAAATATGAACCAGTCCCATGTATATTCAGACAAATAAATGATCTTTAAAAATAATAGGTCATTAAAGTCTATAGCTCTGTACTGTTAGTTATAGGTTATTTCAGGAACATTTTGACATATTTCACTGTAAAGACATTTTTCCTTAATCGGCATATAAGCTGATGAACGAATAAGGTTTTCGTTGCAATATCTTGAAATCTTTCTAATATTTTCATAATGTTAATGGTGGAGTGTATTTAAGATTCGGCTCTGCCGAATGTAGCATTCTTATTTGTTATTTTAATAATTTCTTTTAATTTAATTTTTATTTTTTATCTACAAAGCCATAACACTTGCTACTTCTTTTGAGAATGAAAAAAAATCTTATTTGAGATCTTATTTGTCAACGTTGTGTGTGTGTTTTTTTATTAAAATAACGAAATGAAACACATGATTACCCAGATTTAGAGGAATACAAATTCCAGGTATTATCTTTAATTTCTCAAGATCTTTTTTAGATTGGTTTGCCTGAATTGTGTCTTTATTATGGTTAAATTTGTAAATTTCTTCACATTTTATTTTGGTTGTTCTTTCTATATCTTTCTCAAAATTGTTTAATAAGTAAGTTGCGTTATTGTGTGATTTCAATCATAATTCTGTGAAAAGTTTGTCAAACTGATTATATGAGAATATGTGTATGTCGTAACAAGTGTTTTTGAAATTAAAATCGTTTAATGCTGTAAACCACATAACTTTTTTTCTCCGATTTTGTTGAAATTTTTGTTAAACAAGAAATGTAAAGATTTTTGTGTTTTGCATTATAATTTGTTATTGTTTTTGATGTTTTAATATTTTCCCCTCAACTCAAGATTAAAATTTAACTGTAATTTTAATGACTACGTTTTTTCTTTTCAGTGTTAAAAGATTTATTGGGAATAATGTGTTTTATTAAAGAGGTAGAATTTTATGGTCTTGTTTTGTTAATGGTCTAAAATCAAAAGACTTAAGATACAAACATTGTGGTTTGTAAATCATAGTTAAAGAATGAAATGAAATTATGGGGAATAACATGGTATGTTAAGATCATATTACTACTTATATCAGATTATGATCATTCTAAATAGAAAATAAAAAGAAATTTAAGGTGAAATTCAAATAGTAGTTTTTATATTATTAAAGAGATAATTTAAGAAAGTAAGAATTAGATATTTTGGATTTTAGAATTTTGTAGAATAAATTTTTTTCCTAAAGAAAGGTCCTAAAACTTATGGGCATTTTTATAACAGTGAAAAAGTTAATGAAAACAAAGTGCGAAATATATATACTGAGAATAGAAATTCATTTTTTTAAAGTTATAGAATATATAAAGTTTCCGAAAAAATATTACTTGAAAATCTTTTTTGTTGTCAAGCGGATCATATTGGATCATATAATTAAGAGAACTGGCCCACAAAACATCTTGCTTTGGGAGTGTTATAATCAAATATGTCCCGACAATTTTCTAATCCAGAATTTTTGAACAAAAAATATGGAATTTTGGACATAACCATCCATTTAATTCGGTATATGTATTGAATATTGAAAAGATAAGAAACGATGGTTTGTCGAAAATAAATGAAATAGCCATATGATAAAGACATGATGAGTAATGAGTTTTAGTAAATTGGTTTATAAATAAGAGTTTTATAAGTCCAAAACATTTTTCCAGTTATGTTTTCAATAATGGAAGCTATGTGAATATATGGTCAAATAGTAACAAATGTTTAAGAAAATTAGAAAAATAATTAAACTGTACTCCAGTTAAGATTTTTATAAGCTTTAAGCGATTTAAAATAATTATAATATAAATAAAATTGGTCTTTATTTAAATTTTTAAAACTTAACACCATATTCTGGAAAGGGACTTTCAGTGAGAAATATAGCAATTTATGGACCGATATTCGTCAAATAAGTTAAGTCTTTTGCCGCATTTCACTCAAATTTAAATTTATGAGTTATAAAAGCTTAAAACCATCTTACGGGAAGGATCCTTAAATAGGAGCTGGATCAGATAATCTAGTCTTTTTTAGTTTATGCATTAAACTTATGTTGCAGATTTCAAAACATTGTATTCTAAATTATATTTGCGGATGAAAAACTTTAGAGAAGACTAAAATTTCCTGAAATATTGAAAACTTGAAAATACAGATTTTTAAAAAAATCTGGTTTGTAGTTCAATAACGAAGTTTAAATGTTCCTAAAACTTTATAGTTCGTGTGAAGGTTTCTGTGTTTTGCTGTATTATTTAAGTTTGTTTTCACTCGTTAGTGTGAACTTAGAAAAGGGAGTTAAATCGTTCTTTGCACTGTTGTTATGAAAACAGAAAATTTGAGTTAAAATGATTTATATAAGTCTCATCTAAACAAAATTTTGGTTGCGAAAATTTACTGAAAATAATAATTTTTTCAGTGTTTTATTAAGTAAAATCTTTAGTTATACAAATCTTCGAAAATCCGTTATAAATATTTATCCCTACTGATTTCTCCTTTATTTATTGAAACAATCTAGCTGTTCAGTAACATTAAATTCGAATGAAGATTAATTATTGAGCAGTGGGACTTCTATAAGTATACTTTCATCCATCGTCACGGAAAGTTTTTAAATTATATTTTAACTCCATATCTGTTGACTCTATACAAGGTAAACTTTTTTCCAGTGGATAATTAAGAATTAATTTTTAATTTGTTTAGCTACAACAGTCATACAGCCCTCACATAATCCCCACATTTGAATCACTTTAACCCATATAATTCACATATATGAGCATATTTGAAATAAGTATGTTTTATAAAATGAACAAATCAACGAATAAAATTCTATGAGGGTTGGTTGTATCATATTGTAGGGAATTATGTAGTCGGGCTTGATTGACTATTATATTTTTATTATTAATGAATGGATTAAATGTATGTGACAGCTTTGGATCGGTAAAGAAATATATTTTTTTTAAATAAACTACAAACAAGGAATAGTTATGATACCATTGACCCGGGAAAGAAATACAACAATGATGTAAAAGAGTGTTTTTTATTACAGTTTTTTCCTCATGTTCATTAAGTCAATATTTTATTTAATACATACAGAAGTAGATTTTTATACCATATCCCGATTTGCAATAATGATGCTTTTTTTGAAGTTTTTCAAACTTCAAATTATGTATCAAAATCAGAAAAGATGAGATATGAATCGGACACAAAAATTGTTTGACTATGAAATATAAACGTAGTTACTTATTTATTTTTCCAAACATTTAAAAATCAAAAGACTTAAGAAGCGAACTTGCCTAAAGTAAATTATTCATCAACCCAAATAATTTAATTTATTATGTTTTAATTGGTCTTTAATTGGTCTATCTTTAATGATAATTCTATACCCACAACACAATAAACCTAATTTCCTTTTTTTAAGATCAAAACCATAAAATGATGACTAACAATCAATTTAAAACTTAATTTTTATTGTGAACAATTCAGACGAAATTTAACATTTGCAATTTTATATAAAATTATATTTTTTTCTTACTTTAAAACATAAAAAATAGGCATTTTGAAAAAAGTTGAAGTAAAAAAACAAACAAAAACAAACTTACCTACATACAAGAAAATAAATTGCAAAGTTTTTAACCATATAAGACTCTTCACATTTCAACTCTTTATATTATTGTTAGTGTTGTTTATGTGCGACATTTGTACAATTGGCAACTAACATGATGGCTAACAATAACATTTGTATTATTTTGTTTCATTTGTGTTTTTTTCGCTCTCTATTGTAAAAAACTACTACTATTTTTGTTTATTTTCAAAATTTGTTGTCTTTTTATTTTGCCATTTGTTAAGTTTTGTTTTGTGGAAAATTGAAATGCGTGTGTAATGTTAAACATTACAATCATATCCATACAAACTGATAAACATACAAACACACATCCATTCATATGAAAACATGTAAACTTACATAGTTTTTGCTACATGATAAAGTTTTTCGGTGTTATGACCAAAAAAAAATTAAATAAGCAAGTAAAAAGTTATAATCGGTCAAACCCGATTATTTAATAACCTACACCACATTGTTGGTTATGAGTTGTAGCTACCAAAATTTGATGAGTCATCCCCGCATAAAGGTATTTTTTAAAATTATGCTTAAGAAGACATCGATTTTTGTTAATTTTGTGTTATTTTCACTAATTTGGGATAATCGTTGAATGGGAACTATGAGAAATAATGGACAGGAGAATGGTAACCAATTTGCGCCAAATTTTATTAAACATCCAATTGGGATTAGTGCTTTTAAAAGGATTGTTTCTATGGACGTTATTTAGGAAAAGAAAAAAAGAAGAAGAAGAAATTATTATAAAATTTCACACATCGTTTTTCCTTATATTTGCCTTGTTTTTCTCCTTTAAGGTGATATTTGGGATAGTGATTTTATGTACCTTGAGAAATAATGCCCATCATTTTAAAATATAAGATTATTTTGTTTGATTTGATTTTTGTGACCTTAAACCCCCATTCCATGAGGAACATTTATATGTGGGCCAGATGAAATAATTTCAATAAGCATCGTCTTTGGGCCAAAATAATGATACATGCCAAATTTCGTTAAGAAATCGAATTCGTTTACATGGGCAGCCAGCCGGTCAGACGGACTGACGAACTGACGCACGGACAACTCAGAAAGTGATCTTGCATCGAATGGTAACAAATATAAAGGTAACGCAATTCTTTCAGCCCCTTACAATTTTTGCACTCATGCATAACACCCCAACCACCTATTGGTGTAGGGTATAAAAACTAAATACAGAAATATACCAACTTAAGTTAAAATGTCTAAAGGCTGCACCTGCAATTGTATCAATTTTAAAAAGTTTAACAGTTAAAGTGTATTGTTTAAGTTGTTATTGTTGTTTTTTTAGTTTTAGTTTTCTATGCATTTTTTTTGTAGTTAGTTTTACGACCAACAGTAAAAGTTACTATAACTTAGACAAATAGGGAAATAAAGTGTTTTTCTAGTTGTTATTAGGTTTTGTGGTTTGTTTGCTTATTTTTTTCCATGCAACCAATTCCAAATGTGGTTTGAGTGAAAAGGATGTTCCAAATGAAGATTATATAAGTTGGAATTTCAAAAATTATGAAAATACTTAAGAGAGAGATATGAAAGCTAATTCATGTTGAGAATTTTTTATTAATTCAGAAGCAAAAAACATAATTTTGAGTGCTGAAATAAATATTAACTCTAGATAAAATGTTTACACGGATGCGTTTAAAATAACCAAGGGAAATGGTTGTGGTGTTTTCTGAGATAAACTCTAAATAGATGCTTGATATCGATTATCTTAGACTTCAATACTTCCGAAACTAAAATTTATATTAATCTTGTGGCCGAAAGACAGATCTCAATATTACGAATATACTAATATACACTACGGTCAACAGCTCTCAAAAACAATATTTTAAAATTTAATAATAATATATGCGTAGTACCGGGTTATAGGAATATTTTAGGTGTCGAAAAATAAGACAAACTGGAGAAGAAAGTTGCATCACTTGCCTTTCCTCCCTTTTCAGAATATTAAACAATTATAAAGTGGCTTAAAAAACAATACCAATTAGATGGTTATTTTCAGACAAAAAGAAAATTATGGAATGAAACAACTGTTAGTTATGATTTTTTCTTATGATGAAAAGGAATCAACTGGGGACTTTTGGTAGGCATATGTTAATATTGCGTATCTTGAAAGATGACACTTGTGGATCGTGCTCGAATGCTGAGGAGAAAAATTTTAATATCTAATGTATATGCACCGCCCTGTCAAATAGAAAACTTTAAATACTTCAATTTTTTTCTTTCAGACCTTCACCTACTTCAGAGACATTATTCCTTGGCTATTATAAGAGTCAAGATTTTTATGTTTGCCGGTCATTTCAATCCGTGTCATCCTTATAATCTAACCAAATCCAAGTATCAGAACTAAACATATACATTCCCAAATGATTAAACTATAAACTTATTTTAATAGTATTCTATTAGAAGGCTTGAACATTTTTAACAAAGATATAAGACTACACAATTTTGCTGCATCCATTTTTCTGGTATTCTACTTCAAAAAATAATGAACAAAAGACGGATTTTCGAACTCTGAATAATATATGACTACTGGTCATTTTATGCCTAATAAAGCTAAAAATAAAACATATAAATCCCAAGAAGGTTAGACCAATGGGGAAATCTAAATTTATTAAAATTTTTTTCCTCGTGTATAACGACAAAGGGTATGTTTGTAATATTCGGTTAAGAACGTTTTCCCTATAGCTTGATGCAGGCATTGTAAATTATAAATGAACTGATATCGCAAAACTTCTTAGGGTATTTTTTGGTTGTATAAATCTTTTGTGTGCAAAATATGATTGCAAACTGATCTTCTTGAAATTTGTAAAATGTTTCTGGACAAGCAGATTCATTTGCGCCAAAATTATTTAATATATTTGCATATCTGCCAGGCTTTTAGTTTAACCACGATTTAATTTTTATGTAAGCGACCTGAAATACTAAACCGAAAACGATAGACCATGTACCAAATTTTGTTGGGATCTCTGTAAAGAACACAAATAGGTAGACGGACACCGCTAAATCAATTCAACTTTGCTAGAGTTTCCATCCGAAAAATACTGATTTGTTTTAGAGAATCGCAATAAAGTCAGTACTTTTATATTGAGTAAGTTTTGCGAATATAAAAAATGGAAGATATGATTTTTGCCTGATGATTCACTTTTATATTGTTCTAATTGGTCCTAGGTCTACGCACCCTTACTAGTGCAAAGTCTGAATATCTTACAATTTCATCTAGAGATATGCGACCATAACAATATTGATATACCTGTCATTTTTTGACAAATATTAGAATTTCTTATAGCTGTTACATTCACTTACTTAATATATATCCAGGGTTGCCAGTGTTAGAAAAAACTGCACAGGAAGCCGCATCATAGATAAGAACTCTTGCTGAGTACTCACAGATAGTTAGTGCTATTAGATATTACCAATTACGTACCATGTTTTAATGCCATCCATACTCATACTATATTTAAAACTATAAGCAAAAGCTTGATGAATAAAGTTGTTGCAAGCTAAGTATTGACTATAATTTCATGCAGTACAAATTTCCATTCCACCAACCATCTAATTTTTGTATGGCCAGAAGTAACTTAATATTTATGTAATATTTTACGCATAATTTTCAAAATTGCTACATTAATTTTATCCAGACTTCGTGTTCCTCGTCTAATTTTCAATGTAATTTAATAATAATTTATATTAAATCTAGTTAGCAGTCTTTTAACCACTTTTTAAATTTTTTAACATTTGTTGCAGGTCTTTGAACCGTGGTGTGTCTAAAGTGAGTTTATTAATTTTTATTCTATGTATCTCGAATACTCGAATAGAGTTCTGTGTAGATCTATGTACAAATTAAAGTATGGTACAATATATTTTTTAGACGTGTTTAAGCTAGAGGCGAGCAAATTTGGGTTCCCCGATCATTTCATTCCTATAAACGGGTGTTAAATTCAAATCTCAAATAAATGTGTGTACATTTATTGAAGGTCAAATACGACAGGGTCTGGATTTTTGCTATAGAGTTTGAAGATATATAATTTGCATTTCCATATAATGACGTAAATAATTTAAGAAGTATTTTATTGTAGATGAAAACTATTTTTATTAATGCAAAGTCAAAATGCGAATAAACAAAAAAATATTTTTTCTCTACGTGCAGTTGAATATATTGACCTTAATATTGAAATTTGATAGATAGAAGACTTAGGTTGGGGAAATAACTTGTTATTTTTAAAATTTTATGAGAAGAAAAATTTAACATTCGGTTTAAAACTTTAAATGCCCGAGGTACTCCAATTTGCATAACTACGTCTATGAAGATTTTATGGTGTTCAAAATTTTTTTAAATTATAAAGTCAGATTCCTCTTCTGTTCATTGCCGTTAAAAAGCTAAATATGACTTATTGTTTTTGTAGCTTAATTCTTGGAATGTTTGAACAAATACTTGTATTCAAGTAGCTACTTGAGTTTTTCGGTTATTAAAGAAACCAATCTCTTTTGATGACATAAATAGCAAATATTTCCTTACTATTTATAAATTCTAAAAGAAAAACGAAATAATAGAACTAAACTTCTCTTTAATTATTATTTTAAATTTCTAACAATATTATAGTTCTATTCACTAATTTCGGAAAACACAACTATCTTGACCACACACATGGTCTTAAATCTTCTCTTTTCTCGAAATGTCTTGTAAATCTCTTTATTTTTTTGTAAATTAAAACTTCAATAGAAAATAAATCATTTCATAAAAGAGAAGAAATTTGAAGCCTCTTTTTTAATGGCTCAAAAAAAAAAACAAAACAACAAATCACTTGTGAAAAAGTAAAACAATTCTATATTGCAATAACAACAACAGCAGCAAAAATGACAGATAATTGCAGAAAAGATTTAATGTTTTCATTTTTCGCCAAAAAAAAAACAAATACTGGCAAAATAAAGAAATTGATAGATAAAATATTTTTTGTTTTTTTGCCAAAACAAAGAATTCTTTGGCTGACGTTACAAAAGAATTTAAAGCCAAAAAATTACCTGTCGTTTTGACCAGGAGGAAAAAAATAAAAAATAAAAACTGCAACAAGTATTCAAACGGATACAAAATACATTCAAACCTGTTGCTTTGAGCTCAATACAAGAATTATTGTTGTTATTATTATTATTAAATGGTATTGAAAACCATTTACATGGTTTCTATTAACAATTGTCATTTATTTATTTATTTGTGTTTTTTCTTTTACTTTTATTTGAAACTGAAAACTATTGTTTATTTTGATATCTTTGTTAACGTGTGAATATTTTTGTTTTGTTTTTATAAATTGGACATTATATAGATTTGCTAAAATTATTTAGAATTACAGAAACTATTTATATTATTTTTGCTAAAGCCTGGGAAAATTTTACTTAAAATTCGAAAATTCTTATGCCACCAAAGGCGTGACAAAATATCATTTTTCAAAAAAATTTCATGAAAATAAAGGAAGAAAAACTGTTATAATTTTAATTAAATTTTTTCTAAAAATATTGATTACATATAATGATTCCTGATAAATAAATTTATTTTTGGAATTTCTAGGGACCAAGTTGATGGCATAGAATATTAGAAATTTATAATTATTTAATAAAAAGATGTTAATTTCCATCCTTAAAAATTTAAAAACATTTTATATTTTCAGCAATAAATACTACAGAAATTTCAACAAATTTGGAAGGAAAGCAGACCGGTTATCACTAAGCTCGGCTAATGGAGGAGTAAAAACATACAAGGCTGAAAAAGTTCCTGAAAGTAACATTGCTAAAACTTAAGAGGTCATAAACAAAGCACGAAATTGAAATCAAGTTTTCTAAAAACACATTCTTCCATATAATATACTTGATGATGGAGCGTATTTTCTGATAGATTTTCTGCAAATTCCTGGTCTAAAACTTTATATTGTTGATATTTGAAGAACTTTTGCGAAATGTTTAGAATCCATAGGCAGTTCAAATTCGCAAAAACCTTTTGGTTCGGCAATATCTAGTTGCCGCAAAAGAAGCCAAGCATTTGTTACAACAGGCTCTATAAATTCTGCTTCTATTCGTAAGATTTTATAGTGTGTCCACTTATTTTTGGTGTGACTTGGTATTCTGCGGCTATTGTAAACAAGCACTATAGTTGCACGAGGACTATAATGTGGTATTTATACTATTAAAAGCAATTTTTCGTTCTCACTCCTTAGCTGATGCAGTTTTCATAAATGTTGATGTTGTTTTTTCACGCCATTATTTTAGCGAATTTCAGAATCACTTTTAATGGGAATGATACGAAATACCAGAAGTGAATTCTAGAAAATATCAAAGAAATAAATTTAATAAATTTTGTTTCGATATGATTTGAAATGGCGACGATATAGATATTTTGGGGCGTGACAAATATTATATTCGCATTTCCAAACTTTTCTTTTGTTCTAGGAGGTGACTAACAAAACAATAATTATTGTTTTTTTTGTAGGGAGAAAGAGTAACCATCAAACTACTCAAAACAACTTAAAGATAGACTATTTTTTAGGCTTTTTTCAGAATGCTTTGGTTCATTATTAAATTGAAACATCATTTCATTTGACGTAGTTTCCATATAACTCGTAAATATGTATCAATTCTTTTGAAATTTAGAATAATTGTTATTGTTTAGTTGTTATTAATTTGACCAAACTTATTCAATACTTTGTCATGGCTCCCTAATACTTTTGGTAAATTGAATTTGTGGCGATTCTTATTCAGAAAGCCGTAATTTTGGTATGACCTCTTTCAAGAATCCTCTGTTTATGCGTCTTTTGAAAATATTAATGGTTACACTGTTAATATATGACACCATCCGGAAAACAATTTTGAGCTTATAAGACTCTTACATTTGTTCCTCTCTTCATATTATGCATTCGCATGCCGGATTCTAGAGATCAGGTTTATTCGCTAACGAAATATTATGAAGTTATGTGACTTTTGAGTTGGTTACATCTCTTTGCTAGCACCAAACATAACGAATTTCACTTATTTATTTTTCTTCCACAATTTGGTTCCCAAAAGCTACCCAGAATTGCCAGAAACACCTCTCATTATCATTTCAGATAATTCAGAATAGCCTTTTTAGCTCTTTTGAACATATACCGTTTAAACTTCCGATATATCTCAACGAACCGCATGGTTATCCCATTTTAATATTCATATCAAAACAAAAGACTTAAGACCCATACGTGATATTACTTGCTATTCATTAAAATTTCCCTTCAGCAATAAAATTTAATTGTAAACCAGTGCATTTAAATAGTTTCTCTTTATTATCAGCTCCATTACAGTAGCAATAAAACTGTCAAAATCAAACTAAAGATTTCATTTCTATTTTATTCAAATTGTATAACACACACATATACATACAAATATGAACTTCTTTGTTAAAAAATCTTCTCATACTGAAGTCAAATATTGCCTAAACTTCGAACACGCCCTCTGTTAAATAAAAACCCATTCAAAACCAGTAGCAACTTAACTAAACTGCTACAAACAAAAAAACTCTAAATAAAACCTTTAAAAAAATTACATTCAATTGCAAATCCAAAGAGATTAACGCGGAAATCATCAGTCATTTTATAGTTAAACGTGGAAAAAAGGAAAAAAACGGCAAAAAGTATTATGATGAAAAAAACATCAACATGCATTTAACTCACGACAGGATTAAGCTACAAAAATAATAATAATAACAACAGAAGCATCACCAAAAGTAGATGAGTAGAAAAGAAGGCGTACTGATCAGCTTTATGATCATCATTGTACGATGATCAAAACAACAATAGCAGCAGCAACAACAGTAACAGTAATAACAACAATAAAAAGCAAGTGCTCTAAAATATGATAGAAGGACCACACCTACTTAAATGGTTACCAAAATCCCCAAAAAAAAGGTTTTCCAATAGCAAATGTATGGTTTTTGAAGAAAAGCTATAACTATAGACAATAATAAAGCAAACGGTAGCATAAACATAAAAAGAGAAAATTTCATATTTAACTATTTTGAAGTAAAAGAAAATTATAATCTTTATGTTAAACATCAAAACATAAGAAACAATTTTATCATAAAAACATGGGTGATTTACTAACAAATGAACAGTAATAAACCATGGCAAATTTTTATTATTTGTTTGTATTTTATTAACAAAATTGTTAAACAGTCATATTAATGTTAACAGGTTACTTAACTTTTTATAGTTTTTTCTTTTCGGTTATTGTGGTAAGACAGAGAAAATTATGGTTAAGTGTATTAAGGGAACTACATTGCTTGAAGAAGAAGAAGAAGATTTTACTATCAGCGATCAAATATAAGTAGACTTAATATGGTCCCTCAAATTTTTAATATACTATATATTTTAAAGTTGTAGGTCTTCAAACTTGTATAAAATTTGTTCGCAATGCTAAGACCTCATTGAATATTAAGTTTAATGAAAAATTTTGTCGAATATTTTTCTCTGTGTAATTTAAAAGCAGTGATATCATCAGGAAGTATGTTATGGATTTATTTCTAAATCAACCTTAAAATTCATAAGAAAAATTTACTGAAATTTAAATTAAATATTTATTGGATTAAAACAGATTTCGTACATAAAACGCAGCTAAATGTTCTTCCTCATCGTATCAAAAATCATCAAAACCAGATTAATAGAAAATGTTATAGACAAATATATGATATATATCAAAATGTCATATTTGTCGAAATTTAAAAAATAATTTTCTGAAATTTCAGTTTGACATACTCCGAAAAAATAACCCCAAAAATTTCAATTATCTAATGAATTAAAAATCATGCGATTTTTGATTATTTTCATTATTTTATTAATAATTCTATTCATCATTAATATTATTTTCTATACAATATTTTTGATTAAAATTATAATAAATTTTTTATTGAATACACAAATATGGTGATAGAAGCGATTTCAGTAATTTAAGTAATAATTTTAAATAATTATTTCTTTTTCTATGTAGAAACAATATAAAAAGTAGATAGTGCCTAAAGCCGATGAAACATAAACCAAGTTTTTCTTGTAAAATTATTTCCACTCCTGCAAATATTTCTATTACCGTGGTGAAAGATGGAACAAATAAATAATACCTATTATGGCTCAGGTTAAGGGTATGTAAGGATTCCTAGACGACTCGGCATGGTCATTTTTTTGAAGCCAATTTGAGAAAGTAATTAAGTACATTCCATGCAAAAAATTACCTTCTTACAATATCTCTACCCATTCTATACACCGATTATTTAGATTTCTTTTGAGTGTAACAACACAATCGATTAATATTCGAATATGTTAAATAATACGATTAACTATCAGGAAATTTAATTTGAAAGCCTACAGCTATTCAATTCTGAAAGATATCAGAATTTTTAAAAAGAAACTGGTCATGATTGGTTTAATGTTTCAGATAGATGTCATTAAAATATTGTCAAATAACAAGACATAATTGGGTTTTAAGTTAAATCCAAAAATAACTAGAGCTATCATGCAGACCTTCAGAAAATAACTTTAAAATATAAAACTTGAAAGCACCGCATAAATGTTCGAAATCGGTCCGAAAATTCTAATTACTCTTAAGTAGCCCTCAGTTTCGGAAATCATCCCAAATGACGATAAAAGTATTTTAAGCAAGGATATTTGAAACATACGAAAATCATTAAATCGGGTTATGTGAAGTTCGTTTCATAATTTTTTTAAGTTTGTATTGTATCGTATATAAATCTTGCATCGATTAGGCTATTTCTGGATCAGTTACTGTCATGCTCAGATTCAATTTAATTGTCAGAGTTTAAAGAAATTTAGTCCAATTAATTGGTATGTTTTTGAAAAGTGTTTTGTTTAAAACTATCAAAATCGGTTTTACATCAGAGCACTTTTGTTCCAATAGGCCTTCACGAACTAGATGGTAATCACACAGATATAAAACAAATATAACTTCTCTATTCCCATTGTGACATTCCTCTTATTAATATAGTTAAATTTTTTCATCTCTATATAAAAGGTACGTGCCACCATGTGCAGGCGTTTAAATACAAGTACAACTACTGTTTGTTTCAGCATATAACTTAATGTATATGTTGCAAATAAATATGTTACAAATACACAAATGCCTTCGTTGCATATTATTAAGACAGTGAAAAAACTCTTTATACATTTGTTTATAAGGAAAACTTTTAGTTTTAAAGAGTTTTGCTTTTTAAAGAAGTTAGCATACGATTTTATAATCTAACTTTGACCATAAATATAACCACGCATTTATGGCAAAGATAACATACCAAAGAAAAGGTTAATTTGGAAGATAAACAAGAGGAGACAAAATGGGGCCCTGTACTTCCAAAGATAACTTTAAAGTAGTTTTATGAATAGAAAGAATAAAAATTTTTTCATGTCGGAACTATAAGAATCACGAGATATTATTTGGATAAATTAGTGAAACTGTTCTTTTAATTGAGTTCCTTATATTCCATACATAACACTTTATATTAATTAGAAAATGATATTTATATTTTTAACAGATTTCATATAGATTCCATAATAAAGAAGGTGGTAATACAATTGTTATTCACAATAAAAGTTTGTTTCTTAAGTCTTTCGTTTTCTTCGCACATTCATAAGATTCATAAGATTTAAAGGCCTTTGCTTACATCTTTCAAACAAATAAAAAAGAACCTTCTCCGTTACTCTCTCATCAAACAATAAAAAGCTCCATATCATATATAACCATTTTATTGATTTTTATTTGATGTTACTTCTGTATAAGGTGGAATATTTTTGTCCGCATCTTGGGTCACTTGTTGTAATCTTCAATGGTTTGCAATTTTTCAAATCGATGATAATTTCGTTCCTCTCTTTTTGCAGTTGCCGTAGACAATTGTTTGTTTTGAAAATAAAACTTTTAGTTTCTTTTATCTTTTTTGTTTTTCTTTCTTTTCAGAATTAGTAATTGCTCTTCAAGAGAAAACACTAGATGCAGCTTAAAATGGCAAAACGAAACAAAATTTACAAAAATAAAAGAAAAATTACCATATGATAATATTTATACAATACAATTTTTCTTAAATTTTGTTTCCTTTAAATTTTTGTTTACTCACCTCTATTACTTATGTATATGTCGCTGTACGTGTGTTTGTTAGTATCTGCATAATATGAACTACCTTGAGAGTGGCATAAAATATACAAAATATCTTAGTATATTGTATTGAATAGATATGTATATAAATTGAAATAGTTATCATTTGATATGTATGTGAAATTGACACTGAGTTTTCAGAAAAATGCACAAGTTGCAGAAATCTTTAGAAGAAAAAAAGGAAGAAGAAATGGTAAAGTTGATTTTCTTAACTATAGTGGGTAGCAGAACATATATATGGATTTATAAATGTATTGAATTTTATTAGTTGTAGGAGAAGGTATGCCTATCATATAAATAAAAAATATTTTGATGGCTGTTTATTGAAGGTGGTAGGATATCCTTTTCTCGGTAAATGTACATAAACTTACGAAAGACTAGACAGAAAGTCTGCATACCATATGAAACACAGTACACACAATAAACGTCACCTATTGAGAGCTTTTTCCCATTTAAAGCTGCTAGTGAATGTATTGGATCGTATATCTGCTCATCTTTAAGGAATTTATTACCCTTGTGGGATTAATATCCAAAACTGGAAAAGGTAGCTATTCAACAACTTAAGCTTTAGACTCAATAAGCATAGTCCCTTTTTTACTTAATAGAAAACTCATAGATCTCACTACGTTGAATTAAAATTTACCGGATAATTTAGCTGCTTAAGTCAACAATGCTTACAGCCAAAGGAAAATACAAAGATTTGAATCCAAGGATACGAATTTACGGACCAACCAAATATAACGATTTTACTGAACGTGCGAATGGTACCTGGCCATGAGGGATTGATTGGAAATGTAGACAGCAGCTATCTGATTGTGGGCATTGAAAACCAAGTCACGAAATATGTGATAGAGCCACACTGGATTGTGTGAAACAATGATCAAATTTAGGAAAAGTAAGAATAGTGGAATGATTCCTTTTCGATATTTCACTCTACGGAAACATCTTATTCAAATAGGTGTCACCGGCGACATCTCAATGTCTAGTCTTTGCAATCAACAAATTCCAAAATAATATAAGGGATACATTTCCGAGCATGTCTTGCCTTAAAAACGTTAATTACAGGAAATTGAGGAATAACGTATATTTCACGAAATTCCTATAGTATCCAATTATTTACCTCAAGCAGTGAGAGCACAACAGACCTTTATAAGCAATCGTTATAATAAAGTTAAAAAATTTTGCGGACAATTTTTATAAACACCTTTTATATGAAGAAAATGCTGCTGAAACCTTATTGGCAACTTAAGGTTACTTGTAAACGATGAAAATTAAAAAGCATTGAATTTGATAAGGACATATATGATTGAAAAAACTGTAGAAGTTATTGTGGGAAATTTCACAAATATGTGTAATGTTTATAAATATATGAAACATTATGTAAGGACATACAAAAATTTGGTGATTCATAAAAAAATCGTACTCGAGGTGACCAACTTGGGAATCATCATCCCGACCTTGGGACCCACTATAAACACGTTCCAAAGTTGGGATCGTCAATTTGAAGGCACCATAAGAATGTCCGTTTTAAATATTAAATAGTTCGGAAGTCACAGAGTTATTTCCAACTAAAATTATTTTGGACCACAGTGCTATCTCGAGAAACCTATGCAAAACACAACTTAATCGTTTGAAGAATGAGGTTATTACATAATTTGGAAAACCTCTTCTATTTATTTTGATCAATTCGAAAAGCCATTTTTAGAATAGGCCTCAATTCAATATCAGCAAATGACTGGACGCACTATTGGTTCTTATAATTAGTATAAATCTCTTTTTGCCGGATCCAGAAAGAAAGTACACACGATTAAGAATATAACAACTTACTATTATCATTTATCACATTTGGTTTTGATTAACTTTGTTTTTGATAATCAAATTTTAAGGTTTTCTACCAAAACTAGTAGTAAATAAATTACTTCGAATACCTTCCCCAACCTTGTACACTTTAACCAAGTGTGGGTGGTCGTTATGTTATATATACAATCATATATTAGAGTATCTAGCTGCCAGTATATCCATACTAGTTGTTACTTTTTTCTCTTTTATAAATTTCTTGATATGAAAAGTGCATCAATTTTTCATTTTAGGTGGCATTTTTTTATTTGCTTTATTTCTTTTTCCATTTTTTCTGGTATATTGAAGCATATTTTAATATCAATAAGGCGAATAAAACTAAAATACTTTTGCTAAATAAATAAAAAAATATGCATAAATCCATTAAAATAACAAGTGAAACTTTGTTAGTTTAACATTTTGCGATATATAGTTATTTTCTATTTTTTTCAAGCACTAGACTCTTGTAACAATTTATTTATACAAATTCCTAAAGAAAAAGTTAAGTACTTTCAAATATGAAAACATTAATATTTTTTTCCACCTAAAACTGAAAATATGAAAAAAATAAAATAAAACTAATGCATAATTTGTTAATAAATTACCTAAAAATCATTAATCATTTTAAACTATTATTTAATTTCTATGTCAGGCCTACAGTTTGTGATCTCAAATAATCAAAATCAAATTATTTGTTTAGTTGTTTTGGTTAATTATATAAAATAAAAAATCATTTGAAAATTATTTGAAATTAATTTTAACATCTTCTTTTCACTTTCGATTCGAAATGTTGTTATTGTAAACAACTCAACACCCGCATTTGACACACAAATAAGAAAATGATTTAAGTTGAGGCTCATGACCTACCCATAACACTAAAAGGTATCTTTCAATCTTATTATACCCTACACCATCGTAAGTGGTTAGTGTACTATGTATTTGTACTGATGTTTGTAACATACAGAAATATACTGTTCGATTCAGAATCTCTTTCTGAGTTGATTTAACGGTGGCCTGTCGTCTGTCCGTCTGTCTGTCTATTTGTCTATCCGGCTGACTGTCCATCTAAACCTTGTGTAGCTGTTGAAATATTTAGATCAAATTTGGTACGTACTATAATTTTGGCTCAAGAATGAAGCCTGTTAACATTGGCCATGTTCGGTCCAATATTTCTGGTACCTCCCACACAAATGTCCTTCCACAATGAGGTTTATAAGCTCATTTTTGTCTTATTACTTTCCATTATTTCTTATAGGTCCCAAACAATCCCCCTTCAAATATCACTTTGTCATAAATTTCAAATATACACAAGAGCCCGGACTTGCGTCGTCCCGATTTGTGTCGTTTCGATTTGCGTCGCATTTTAAGAACTGAAAAAAATTCAATTTACGTCGTTGCAATTTCAAGTTGCGTCGCTCCGATTTACGTAATTTTTGGGACAATTTGCATCGGTTCGACTTACATCGTTTTGATTTCGATTTGCGTCGTTTCGACTTACGTCATTTTTTACTACAACATTGTGGATTACCATTTTTAGCATCATGGTAACTCTAATCGAGACCTGTATGATAAATTTTCAAATTGCGTGAAATAAGAATTAAGAACGTAATGTGATTCGCCAAGGTCTATTAAGGACGCAAAAAATGAGTCAACAAATGAAATTTCAGTTCTTTAATATAGAGAAAGGTTATTCGATGTGCTTCGCGTTTCCCCGGTCTCCATTAACGACGAAAGTCGGGGCTCACGTGTACATTGGTATAATAGTAATAACTATTCAAATTTAAGATGTACAAAAAGCAAAAATCGATGTACAAAATTATACAGGGGTTGGTTCATAAAAATTCTCTTAAATATGCATAAATTTCGAAAAAACGTTGGTCGCACGGTAATGTACTGCAGACTTAAGAATAAATCAGAAGCTTTTCGCAACTACTATTTACAACCAACATTGAGATTTATGGTATTACATAGTCGGCCTTAACCGACTATAACATTCTAACTTATTTTATACAATTTTATTTTATATTTTTGGTTAAATCGTTCATCATTCGCATGATGAAATTATTCGTTATTGTGTTTCTTTGTTATTTGTTAATAGGATTATGCTTTCACTCTTTATTGTTCCAAATATAAGTAAAAATAATAATATTTAAAATAAAAAATAAATATTAGTTTCTTTTAAAAATAAATCAAAAATAGTAAAAAAATAAACAATAAATTTTTAATAATTTTCTGTACAGTTTTTTGTTTTATTATCACTTTTTTGCGAACAATGGACCACCTGTAACGATGCGGGTGGCAATTTGTTCATATGATTTGTTACAAAGACAAATCATTTGTTTCCAGTATGAGTTACTTTCAAAATAATATTAATGTTATTTCTTTACTAAAAATTATTATAAAAAACATATTTTTAAATTCAATTTTATAGGTCTAATAATATTAACGCTATAATCGTGAAACTATGGTTGTTTTTTGTATATATTTTATCTTAACAATCATTAAGTTAAGTTATATTAACTAGAATTAACTAACTAAATAAATTAACTAACTCCTTCTTTATTATAATGTGAAAGATGTCATTGTATGGCATCGAGAACTTCAAATAGGAAGAACATCTTTATTCTACTGAAACGATATACGGTGATGAATACTTTTTATTGGTAAATTAGAGTTTATTCTACTAAATCGATACATCCAGTTCGTAAAAATTTAGTGACATTTTTCTTGTAGATAATCGTTTGATTACGTATCAGGACGGACATAGCTAAATCGATTTAGATTTTGATTTGATACAAGAATATGTATACATTATGGCAATGAGGTGATTCCTTCTTAGCGTTACACAAGGTACAACGAAGTTACTATACCTGTTTCACCACTTGTAATGGTGATTGGTATATAAATAATATACAATTGTGGGCGTGGAAGATAAAATATCAATATTTAATAAAAATTATCTTGTAGAAACCCATTTGATGACAGATATCACGGATTACAAATTTCAGGATCCATTTTTGATCGCATCTAAAGTTATAGCTTTATTTCAATGCTGCTTCACTGTGTAATAAGCACTCATACATATTATAATTTAATTTGCATTGGATTAACTTTATTTCAGTACAAAATCCATTATCCATAAGTTAAAATAAGACTGAATATTTTAATGCGAACAAAATATTTTTGTGTGTGTTTTTTTGTTTAATTAAAAAACCGTTTTTAATTTTGCAAAATTAATATAAAATATCATTTCTTATTTCATTCCATTTTCAAAATTTGGCATTTCAAGATAAACTTACATGTTAATCTAAAATTAATATAAATCATAAACCAAAATTATGACGTTTCATAAATTTGAACAAAAAAATTAATTACATTTTAGTATAAAAGGATTAAATTAAAAAGGCATTCGGAAAAAAAATAACAAAAACATATTTGTGTGTGTATTAAGCCGCAAAATATAACAGCTCCAAAGATAAACAGAATCAGTTAAATTTTGAATGACCAGGGAATAAAAAATACTGACAAGTTTAAACGAGCAGAACGACTTAACCAAGAATGATGTGTAACAATTAACCTGATCTTGTGAAAGGCCAAAATAAAAACACATACAAATGAATATAAGCAGGTAAAATACTTTATTCGGCTGTACCGAATCTAAAATACCCTCAACTACTTATTTAAAACTTGCATGAGCTGAACATATTGCATCACAAAAACAAGAAATTAGTACAACAACTTAAACACAGAAAAGTAGATATAAACATTGATACCGATATTTACATTCTAATGGTCGATCTATTAAAATAATTAATGATAAAATACTTTTTCGGGAAATTGTTATATGTCAATTATAACCAAATATGGTCCGATAATTATCAAATTAAATTCATATATTAAAGAATTTTAAAATTGTACCAAATTTCAATAAACATTAATCAATTTTAATTGTTTTATAGGTTCAAAGCTTTTTTCTGGGAAGGAGACTTAAATGGAAGCTATGACAAAATATGAACCAATGTTCGCCAAAGATGTAAAAAAAATATGAACTAAAGTTGGTCAAATTATAAAGATATATCAGGGACATTCATATCAACAATTTCAGTAGAATTGGTTCATATTTTAGAGTTTTAAGTTAAACATTTTCCGGGAAGAGGGTTTATGACTTCAGCTTAATATAGTTTTTTTGGGTTTGTCACTGTATAAAAAGAACTATATATAAGAAATTCTGAAAATTAATTTCAAAATTGCGAGCTATATGACACACCGATTTTGGGGTGTAAAATTTTGCATCTTTTTTGCCTATAACTTCTTTTCTATTGATCCAATTTTTATGATTTTTTTTTGTACGATGATAAAGTGTATATACTGTTATGTAATGGTTAAATTTTGTTAAAATCCAGTTACTTTTTGATGAAAATAAGAAACGTCCTGGGAATGTTGAGTTTTTCAGTTATCTGCATTTAACTTTTTGGCTAATGAAACTGATTTTAAACAGAGAATTGTTTAGGACATTAGCAATGATGTGGCCAAATTATATTGAATAAGGATAGGAGTGAGAATTTTTCCAACAGACAGATAACATAGCTAAAATAACTAATATTTTTGCATTGTGACCTTCTTAGCGTTACACTCAGAATGACAAAGTTAATATGCTCTTATCCTCAATTGTAGTGAAGGAGGGTATACAAATGATTTTTAACATAAAAAATCAAAAACCAGGTTGCTGACAGACAACTACATGTGTATTTTATGTAACTGCAAGTTCGAGTGTGTGTGTGTGCGTTTATAAAAGATTTCATTTTAATCAACCAGATCAACAAATATAAAGAAAACAAAAAAAATTATGATATAAACCGCAATTTAGACTCATATTTAACATTTTTATTACATTGTTGGCTTCTTGTTTAAGAAAAAAATCTAAATGATCTGTCTCGTTTTTTGTTAATAAAACATAAAACATTTTTGGTTTATTATTAAATGTATGTAGTTAATTTTGTTTTTCATTCTGTAGATTGTTGTTTTTCATTCCTTTTTTTTTTTTTTGCTCATTGAAGAGCATGTCTTAAAATCTGTCATGTTGTTAAATGGTTGTCGGCTTTTTCATAATATTAATGAAATCATAAATGACATAAAATGTCAACAATTCTACAGAGTCATAAACTAAATCAAACTTTAAGAACCACAAAAAATACAAAAAAAGAATTGATTTTTTTTTATGAAATGATTTCAAAAATCTTAATGTTACATTTTAATATGAAGTCAGAAAAAAATGATTTGTATTTATAGTTTTTTTTTTTTAAGATTTTGTTATGTCATTGTAAAATACCATTATTTCATTAATCTATTTTTATGGTCATATTGTTGTTTAACAAATAGTTATCAGTGCTAAAACAAGTGTTTTTTCTGTGAATTTTATGATTTTTAACAGTCAACAGGTGTAGATTTTTTTCTATCCTCTAGTCATCAATCAACTTTTTGTTTAAATTTTTAAATTTTGTCAAGTCATTTAATAGTTTTAATAGAGCAGTGTTATTAATATAACAAATATAACAAATTAGAACAGTCTATGACCAAGTAGTTGAGTATTATACAAGTAAAAATGTTATAGTTGGTCAAGTCCGGCTATTAAATATACTGCACCATTATGTTGATTGTAAATATCTGTTACGAAAAAAATATGAATGACCGTTTTGGTTTATACTTATCTCTTATTTGAAAAAATATTTTTACAATACCCACGTATATGTGCGATTTATGAGTTTCAAAGTGATATTTGGAAGTGGTTGTATGGGACCTATAAGAAATAATGGACCGATCCTCGTATAAGACTTAGTTTTGCAAAATTTAGTTAAAAGCGTTCCATAGCATCTAGGCAGACAGACGGACATGCTTAAATCAACTCAGGAACGGTATACTTAAAAGTGGTGGTAGAACTATTTTTTTGCTTTTGCAAACATCCGCACAAACGCATAATATCCCCAACAACTATGGTGGAGTAGGGTACAAAAATTGGACATTTTTGATCACGATTGATTAATTTTAAATTTATTTATTTGATCAATAAGCAATATTTAAGAATGGTCCCCTTTTCAAAGATAATGCTCTTGAAATTGCAGCATTTTATTTGGCACAACAATAAACCAAAAACATATAAGAAAATTGTAGTTAATCTAATCTAAAAATGAAATACCCTTCACCATATTGTCGTTCCCGATATCTGCTTAAGGATTAAATACATTATTAAGATTTTTGTAAGTTTATGCGCTTTAATAGGATTTTTTACTGAAGGGGTTATATGGGAATCGAACAGAAATTATAACCAATAGAACACAGCACTAATGTAAGATTGATGCATTTCAAAGTGATACTCAGAAATGGAGGTGGGATAAAATGAAACGATCCTGGTATAAGGAGTGAAATCATAAAATTCTTAGCAGACATATATGGTGCTGAAACGAAACCACTAAATTTATAGTTTTTTTTTATTTAATTGAAATTGTTATTAGAATTTCTAAAAATATATATTTTTATCGTTTTAATCACTAATAATGAACCCTTCAATTAACGTTTTTATAGTGCTTGCTCGAATAGGTAATCCATTTCCGTTTGGCTATTGCTTTATTTATACCAATGTGAAGTTGAAGAACTTTTTTGGAACTAATCTGGATGCTTCCTACTGGCTATGTTAAAATCACTTTTGAAAACGCTTTCTTTATTTGGCTTTAGTTTACTTGAACTATAATTTCTATCAACGAACATATTCTCCCGGTATTTTTAAATAATATTAAAAAAAGTTTGACGGTAAACCTTTGAATGATTGGCCAACGTTTTTAGGACCATGTCGGGTTTCGTTGAAAATATTTTATAATTTTAATTTAAATACTATAATTGATATATTTTACATGGTAACCTGATTACAAAATAAATAAATAAATAAATAAATAAATAAATAAATAATACTTGGTTTTAATGAAGAACATGAGTTAAGAATTTTTTCAACTCAATCGTTACGAGGAATTTCAGTAAATTATACAATTGTTTTTAATAGAAGGAGATATTTAGTTTTTCTGAGTGATCTTAAAGCTCCATTCCATTCATTTATAAGGGCTAGATAAAAATATGCATCCCATAACATCAATTTCAATAACTTTTTTTTCTTAGTCCAAATAATAATAATAATAATAATAAAATAAAATTAAAAAATTAAATAAAATAAAAATAACAATATTGGACAGAACATGAAAACTATCAATAAAATTCGCCCTTGAGTTAAAATAATAATATGTAACAAATTTCAACGAAATATTTCAAAAATTACTGTCTGCAGACTATTCACAACGTTTACATGGACAGCCAGACAGACGGACGGACATCATTAAATAGACTCAAAAAGTAATTCTGACTTGAACGGTATACTTAAACAACACCATTAAGAAACTCCACAATTATTATTATATTATTATTTATAAAGAGTGTGATCCAAAAATTATTAACATACATATCTGTTAATACAAATGAAACTGAAGAAATATTTTTATTTTTTATTAAAATTATTATTGTTTATATTTTATTATATTTCTAATATGATCCCAATATCACTTCATTAACCCAAGCTCCTGGCAATTGGGAGGATTTGCCTATATGTATACAAATACCACATTACTGTTCTTCTACCACTTAGGAGATATAGTGACAGGATCCCAAGTCAGTCTTAAGAATGGAAACATTCTTTTTTTTAAACAATAATTGATATAAATTTCAGTATTTTTTGAGCACATTGTAACAAATGATTGGCTATTACATGCCATGCCAAGTAGTTTTGGAATATTTTGACTGCTTTTGGTTCATAAACTTTTCTTCAACATTCCTTCGAGCATTAGCAACATAAAACTTTTGACTACAAAATTGCAAACATGTTGTTGTTCCTCAAGATTTTTTGCGGAAAACTTGACTTCAATCTCCGTTCATTATTTGTGGCCTCAAAATATTTAGCAGAGTTCCAGTCAAGAACTTTTTGTGCCTTGTTTATATTCAAACCTGCATAAGCTTTAACTTCTCCGAATACTGAGCTAACCGGCAGCTTTTCTACCGGATGTGTTAGGATCTTTTTAAAAAATACTTTCCATTTTTTGCTTTAGAAACATCATGTGTACCAGTTTTCTATCAACAGCAAGTACACTCGTTACTGTCATATAACATTAGAAACAGTTTGACGGCATACCTTTGAATAATTGACCAAATTTTTGAGGGCCATCTTGTCAGATTAAATATGTCAGTAAACATAATAAATGACATATTTTACTGATGTAACTTGATCAAAAAAAATGTCAAACAATACGTGATTTAAAAGTTATAATGAAAAATGTGTGCTACGAATTTTTGATCTCACTTCATAATTTTTGAAATCACTATTAAACAGTCCAGTTTTAAAATTATTAAGTTATGGATGATAATTTATGGAAAAAAACATATTTAATAACAGAGTTGAATTACATATTTAGAAGAAATTTGAAGAGTTCTTTTTCGGAATTTGAGGTTGTTTCAGATCTCGGTCTATAACTTCCTTGCTTATTAAATAGCAAACTGCTTAGGACAATAACAAACGATGTGGGCAAATTTCATTAAATTAGGACAATTATTCTAGACATGAGAATATTTCCAACAGACAGACAAACGAACAGACAGACATAGCTAAATCGACTCAGTTTTTGATTTGATGCAATAATATATGTACATTGAATGGTATGGTAAATTTAATATACCCTAATCACCACTTGTGGTGGTGGAATGTATAAAAATAATGTTTTTATTAGCCTTTATATGATATGAAAATAGTGTTACATTTTAGCCTTAAAATGACTTAATTTAAAATCAACTAAATCGTATATTAAAAAAATTCTTTTTACCAATATGATGCATTTTCAACTGAATACGATATTCAGTTTGTTGAACCCTTTAAGTTTGGTTTTGTCATCTTCATCCCTAAATTTGTAATGTAACTGTAACATTTAAAATTCCTTTCCACTGTTCTTTTCATAAAAATATTCACACGAAAATGTATTTAAATCCACAAAAACACAGTTTTCGTAATAAACCAAAATAAACTAAACTGTGCACTTGTTTTCATAAAAACTCACACAGACACATACACACACACTCTCTGAGTTAAAACGGATGCACGCTCTATAATGAACAGACAATTCATAAATTCATTACAATGAACTAAACATTTAGTTGTATGAAAATTGAACGAAATTATTCGAAAACGACCTGTTGTATTCGATATTTGAAGAATGAACCTGCTACAATGTGAACGCAGATCATGTGAATTTATTGAAATGAAATGCGGGTTTTTGTATGTCTGTCTTTCAGTCCGTCTGTGGAATATTAAGTACATTTGGCTCATTGAGGATGTTTGGTATTGAAAAAAACAAACTCGGCAAAACAAAAGGAGGTCTTTAAAAACAATTTAGTTTATAAAATAAAAATAAACAGAGAACCTTTAAAATGAAACGAAAAACGTGCAATGAATAGTAACGAATGAAAGCAACATAAAATGTTTGGAGAAACACAACAAAGAAGAGAGAGATGTAAGATTTGCAAAAAACAAGGACGATTATCCTGTCATTCACTTGTTGCTTCAACATAAAATTGTAGTTATTTATTTTTATGTTGTGTTGTTGCTGCTGGCTGGATTTGATTGTGAATATAATTTGACACGGTTTACACATATTGAAATAAAATTTGAGAAAACTGAAATATTCAATCGGACAGGTAGGTTTGTTTTTGTTACTCTTCGGTACATGACAGTGAGAAAAATCATGAAACCGAAACAGGTATGTTATGTGATGATGAGACGAGGCGTCGATGGGAAAAATATTGTTGAAAATAGAGCATCAACAATATAGAACATTTCATTATTCTTTTTATTGAAACGAAAGACTTATGAAAGAAACTTTTATTTAAGAAATTCTTGATGTTGAGACAAAACACGTTCCATTCAAAATGTAAATTATTTAATTGGATTTTTACGTTAAAAAAAAGATAATTTATATTCCTATAATTTCCCTTGGACCATGCATAAAGTCTATTCTTGGTCGTAAAAAGTTAGACACATTAAATATGGTGCTTATACAGAATACAGATTAAAAGTTTAGAAAGTGATCCATAAATTTAACTATGGAACCAGTTGTCTTTATTAAAGCTTAATTACAACGCTTTAAGTTAACTTTCATAAAAAATTGTTAAAGTTAATTTTAATTTAATTATAATATTGAACTCTGAGAGGATATAAGTCTGAATAGATTGGATTCTGTCCGCATCTTCGATTTATTACAATTCTAAATATAATTTGTCTTCAATTTTCCAATTATCTTTTATGAATTGTTGAATAAGTTGGAATTCTGAAATGGCACAGAAAGAAATCAATTTTTGTTCTATTCACATGTCTACATGTGTTTTCATATGCAGCCCTAATGCAGTATAGGTATGGTCATAAGAACACCTATTTTTTATATGTTTTAACTATGCGCAATTACTTCTGGCCTTTTTCTAAGTATTTTTTCAAATTGTTTCATTTATTGAAATCATTCCAATAGTTTGATATTCAGAACATGTAGAGGTCATTGAATTATTCAAGCTTATGTCCAGTTATTCTTTAGCTTCACTTTATTATTATCAAAATAATGCTTATTCCTTCAACATTGGAGTAATCATTAGTTACTTTCTTGATCCCTGGAACGAAATAAAAACTTATTTATCGTACGGATCTCCGTTTAAAATATCATATTATAATTTAGCAAACATGTCCCATCATATCTTCAAATCTTTAGTTATGTTTCATATGACCAGTAATGAAGTAGCGTAATAGTCGAACTGAAATAGAATTCAACAGACCCTTTTGTGAATATCGTTATAAATTATCGATAATGTATTGCTGGTAATATTCGTATTCATTGTTAATTCTCCATCGTTTGGGATCGGTACGCCATGGGACCAACTCCATATCGGAACCACGTTTCTATATGTTTGATAAAGAAGTTTGTTCCCAATGCTTTTTTCATTGTCCTCAACGCATCGCTTACTGCTAGAAAGCACATTTGTTGAACTTTTTGTATTATATAATTGTTGCATTTGTTTTTCATTTATCTCATTTAATCTACAGGTGTAGACTAAAAAGATTTATTTTTGTTGACTCCACATTACGATCCCTAGATAATGCTCAATTAAGATTAGGAAGATTAAGAAATAAAATTTTGTCTTGAACGTCTTATGTTTCAATAAAAAGTTGATTAGAATTGTATCTTCGAAAAACTTAAAATTTTTGGTATGATCTAATGGTGATCTTGCTATTCGGGTTGAGTAAGCAAATAATGTATATTTTTATAAAATCAGTTGATATAAATTTCGTATTATTTCATAGCGGTGCCAATTGGTTCCTTCTAGAACCAATGAGGATTTGTTCTACATAAAAACTAGTAGGATGACTAGTGCTCCTGAAATGCCATTCTAGGCCATTTGATTCGGCAAAGCTTCAAGCAGAACCACTTCTGAAAATCACTTTAGTGTGCATAAATATCGAAAAGAAAAGTTAATACAAGTTTCGAGAGTCATTCACAAAAAATCCAATGAGTAAAATAGTATTGAATTCATTTTTTCCCCTTATTTTCTACGCTCCTGTTAAATCCTGTTATGCTAAACTCTTCCTTTTTAAATTATTTCTTCTTATTTTTCTTTTTGTTTTTGCTTTTGTTATTAACCATGAAATTGAAAAATTCTCACATCTTTAAAATTTCAATATTGCATTGTTATGAATGAATTCCCACTGGGTATTGAAATTATTCTTTAAAGCATCGAACTTCTCTTTTCAAGCGTGTGAACCTGTTAATACTATAAAATATTCTTAGCAAATTTTATTTATTTTTTCATGCCAAAAGTCCACTCAGTTGCCAAAAATAATACAAAATAAAATTTGGTTCTTCTTTTGAATTTGAGAAAAATAAAAAAAGATTTTTATGGAAAAATATTTTGCAATCTTATTTATAATTCTTAGAAATTATAAATTTATTTAACTATTTTTTATTGTCTTAAGCTGACAAATAAAATAAGACAAGAAAAAGAAGAAAACAGACCAAAAGATGATCATGATATTTCATACCAAATCGTGTTGTTTGTCAATTTATTACAGTTGTATATCTCTATTTAAAATAAGAAAAAAATTTATAGTCGGTCGAGTCCGACCATTTAATACCCTACATTAGATTGTAAGTTAATGGATGTATATTATGAACGACTCTCGTATAAATTTATTTTCTAATTTATGCTGAAATTACTGTATTTTATTTATAATCACATTTATGTGGAATTTTTGCACTTAAAAATTTTTTCTAGGAGAGCTAGAGGAAATTATGAACCAACTCTCGTAAAACTTCATACATAGATTTTTGCTTCAGTTTTTTCTAATTTGACCAATAATATTAACATATTTTTATATGATATTTAAGTCCTTTAATGTGTTATTTTTAAAGCGGTTGTATGGAATCTTTGAAATAATTGACGAATCCTCGTGTAATTAAGTGCGTCATTTTGTAATACTATGGGAATTATTTGTGCGAAGTTTGGTTAAAAACGATATAAATCGCTTAAGAACCCATTCCGAGGAATTACATTATGGCTAGGTGGAATAATGGACTCATCGTCACCAATTTCAATTGGCATCATCCTTGGGACAAAATAGTGACACGTGCTAAGGTATCAACATATCTTTAAACTTGCAACCTGGCTTTTGTTCATAAGGTTTACATGGCCAGACGAACGAACAACGTTAAATCGACTCAAAAAGTGATCTTGAGTCGAACATTATACTCAAAAATGACGGTAGCAATATTTTTCCTTCCCGTTACAAACTTATGCACAACAGATAATACCCCAATCATTTATGGTGGTGTAGGGTATAAATACTATTTTTAATTTAAGTTTCTGCCAAATTTTAAGAGTCAATGTTTTCTTTGTGTCCAAAATTTGTTTCTCGGTTTGTCATATTTTTACTTCAATTTTTGGTCGTTTATCTCTACCTGTAAATTAGGTTTTCTTAAACAAGGTTGTATAATATTTGATAATCTTAATATTTGTATAATACTATTTTTTTGTTTTCTTTGCTTGGTAACCACAAAATTTAAAAGTCAAAAACTCTCGATTGGCACGCAAAATTAATTCCCACGCAACCTTTTTTTTATGAAAACTAACAAAAAAATAAGAATCGTGATTTTCTTAATCTGGTTTTATTTAAACAAAAATATATAAAAAATTATAATAAATAATATAATAGTTTAAAATTATTTATGGTCGTTAATTTATTTGTTTATAACATCGATTTAATTTCACTTTTTTATTTTGTAAATGGGGCATTTTAAAATCAAATTGAAACGATTATAACAAAAAGGGGTTTTAAAGTTCATTAGATACTTTTTTTCGTTACATGTTGTTCACTTTTCAATAGAATTTGAAAATTGTTATAAAAATTAGAGAATATTTTCAGGGAATATTTTTATGAACTTTCAAATTAGTGAAAGTGGATTTATAAAAAATGTGACCAATGGTGTTGATTATCTGCTTGTAATGTTAACATTTAACATGATATTTACTTCAATACTTTCATATATATAATTCTTCAGATAATAACAGATAATAAATTAAAACCTGGTCCAGATTAGTGAGAAATAAAACAAAATTTAAATTGATTATGAAAAATTAGTTATAAATGGAATCCTGTAATCGGATAAGAGTTAAGCAGTGCCTTTCTGGCAATAGTTATTGCAAGAGCATGTGTGATACACAATTTTCTTTGTCCCTGTCACGTAGATCGATCAATATGTAGTTTCTAATAATAAATTGTGTTTTTCTTCATTTAATTACAGAAATGCTGAAATCTTTTCTTTTCCGCATTAGTCTATGTTTGGATGTGTAACTGCATATTCAGCTTTCCTAGTAAACTCCAAATGCATTATGATGTGATGTTGCTCTTGAAAAGTAACACTCATAAATAAACTCAGAAATAAATCAATTGATCAGAAATAAATCAATTGATTTTACGTCGTATTTTTTTCTGTGTGAAAAACATTTCTGTTTAAATAATCTGTGCTGTGTTTCCAAAATTGCGACCTATAAAGTGTTCATTAATAAGAGGCAGCAGTTCGAATATCGATATTTATCTGAAAAATAAGATGGTTCTAGACAGATAGCCTCTGTCTAAAACAGTTTCAAAAGAATATGCTTCTACCCGCTAATGTAATAGATAAATATATATTTTTTACACAATTCCTATTTAAAGTTATAGCTTATAGGCGGAGACTTAGATCCATAGTTGATCAGAAGTATAATAAGGATGAATAAAAAGACCATATAGTAAAAATAATACAAATAATAATAATTAATACAATTTCAGAAATTTTCATTAATTTGGATTAAAAAATATAAAAAAATATATGGACGAATGGTAGAACTAAAAAACGTTATAAATTCGTTCATTTTGAAGTCATATTCTATACAAATCACCTCACGGATTGGAACTTTTTAATAATTCTCAAAAGTAACACACATGGCCAACGGGAACTCCTGCGTCTGGTCCTTGATGAAATGATTCAATGTGTCCCATTTCTTATTCTTATTGGAAGGTATTTTTTAGTTCTTTACGACAACGATATCTGTAACAACCAATTCCCTTTATGTATAACGATATTATATTTATTAGAGTTTCGCAAATAGTCGCTTTTTCCATTTTAACTAAAAATGATGATGTAATTTTACACATCGGTTGAGGAAGCGTATATCATGAGCTTAAACTGGTAGCTTTGATGACCACTACTACTGGAGCAACCACGAGAAAATGTCTAAACGTTTGAATTTTTGCTGATTGGAGAAGGATTGAGAATTCAGAACTCATTTGATTACTGCTGAAATCTAAGATACTTTTCCTTAATTCGTAATTTTTTACAACCTTTTTGATTTGAAGCTTGAAGCATTTAACAACAGCTTCCTATAGGTCTTCTATATGAGGTAAAGAAATCGTTCAAAAATTTTGTCAAAAGAGTTCCAACACAACTAGTAGTGAAACAGCCCGGTTGTTATGAAATTTCAAAGCTAATACAGGTTTAAAAACATTTAAGGATCAGAAAGTCCCTGACAGGAACGCAGTTAGATATCTAGAGGCCCAAAACAAAGCACGGAAATTGAAGTCAAGTTTTAAAAAATACTTGCTGCGTACTGAATGACGAAACGTACAGGTCAATAACTTGATATTACTGATGATTAAGCGAGTGTTCAGTAAAATTTGGGATCCAAAAGCAATTAAAATTTCAAAAAAACTTTGGCATATTTGTTTTATCTTATGTATGTATTAACTATTTAATTTAATAATTTGTAATATATTTTTATACCCTCCACAACCGCAAGTGGAGAAGAGGGTATATTAATTTTGTCATTCCGAATAAAGCGCTAAAGAGGAATCTAAAGAATAATCTATATATATTTTTGTATCAAATGAAGGCGGTTTGTCTATGTCTGTTTGTCTATCTCTGATTCTGTCTGTGGTTGGCACCATCACATCTACAGAAAAAGGCTTTAGTTCTGATAAGTTTCCTATTTAAAACAAGAAAAATCGGTTGAGAATGTTTAAAGATATATACCGATATATGAGACAACTTTTAAGTTCATGCGAAGAACCTTCGTAAAATTAACAATTAAAAGTCAATAATTTAGAATGAAATTTTGCCATAATATTAAGTTATGTGGACTTCATTACCATTCAAAAAATGGTTTAAAATCAGTTCAGTTGAAGAAAGGTTACAGCTAAAGTATAACTTATATAATGTATAAGTTTCTGAGTGTACATGTACGAAACACAATGTATTTTTACTTCACACGCATTTATTGTGCAGGGTATTGAAGATTCGGCATAGCCGAATGAAGCATTCTTACTTGTTTATAACTTAATTAGCAATTTGTTGAAATTAATTTATTATTAGCAAAAATTGCTCATAATTTACAATGCGAGTTAATGATAACAATTGTTTGACAATTTGTTAAAATTGGTTTAATTTAAAAATCATATAAATAAATAATTTACAAAATAAATAAATCATTTTAGTAATAAACTGAAAATTCCATATAAATAGAGTTGAATTAAAATGTCAATAATAATTTAAAATTATCATTTTTAAAACTTAAAATGTGGTCGCAGATATTTTTATTAACATTATTAACTTCACTTAACTTGGCTGATGATGAGTTGGAGAAACTATTTAAGGATACAAAAATAGTACCAGATGTATTACAAACAGCGCCCAAGGAAAAATTGAAGGTAAGATATTCTAAATTAAACAGAGAATATTTAAAAAGTGTTTAAAATATATTAAGGTTGAATTTGAAAATGGCCTCATTGTGGGGGATGGCAAAGAATTCACTCCGACCGAAACCAAGGATGCTCCCGCTATAGATTGGTCGGCTGATCCAAATAAATTCTATACAATCTATATGGCTAGTCCCGATGCTCCCGATGCTGCCAATCCAAAATGGGGTGAATTTTTACATTGGTTAGTGGTAAATGTTCCCGGTAAAGATGTTGATAAGGGTGAGGTCTATTGTACTTATATAGGACCATTATCTCCCAAAGGAGGTGGTATTATGCGTTACGTTTTCTTAATTTATGAACAACCAGGAAAATTAGAATTCGATGAACCTTATGTAGATAACTACAAATTAGAAGGACATCCCAATTTTAATGTAGAGAAATTTGCTGACAAATATAATTTGGGTAAACCGATCGCTGGTAATATCTATCGTAGTCAATGGGATGAATATGTACCGATTTTACATAAAAATATGGGTGTTAATGTAGAAACAAAGTGAAATACCGAATTGTGGATAAATAGATGTAGTTTGATGATAAATGGACATGATTTAAGGACAATTGAATATAAAATGTTAAAAATAATAAATTTATAGTTTAATAAATTTTAGAAAGCACTTTGCATTGCACATAAAAATATTGTAAAGAATTTTCATTTATTTCAAACTGATCCTAATGTGATCACGGATATTAATCTCCATAACGACTCTGCTTCATGAGCTGCCTTGTTTTGTTCATATCATAAGTGGATAACAACTCTTTGGTGTTTTTATATGTGTGTTTTACTAAATAGTAGAAGCGTCTGACTATAGTTTCTTTGATCAGATTCTGAACAATTTCTGGTTAACTTGCCCAATCCTTTGTAATGAAAGATTAGTTAAGTTAACCATATTTAATATCAATTCTATCAAAATTTTTATTCAATATCTTTAACTCATTATAGTTTTTGTTTAATGTTCTTGTATTGGCACAGTCTCATATACATTATTCTTACTTGTTATCTAATACAAATTAAAATGTTCACTTAAATTTTGAATGTAACCTTCTTGTTCATTTGGTATAACAATGAGGATCATTTGTCTATATAGATAAATCGAGTTACAGATCCAAAGAATGATGAACACTCATATACAGAATTAATATTAATTGCACATGAACTGATTTTAGTGACAAAAAACGCAAAGTAATTTTTATACACAACAACATCAGAAATTAAAAGTTCACTGAACTTCTTCAAATATCTCTAATGCCTAAGGAAGCAGGTGTATCCTTTAATTTGTAAGAAATAAAACTAATATTATTAATAAAACAACAACAATTAAATATAAAAAAAATCTTTTCAAAACTACATGCAGTTTAGGGTAAAGCGTGCATGCACTTGCTCCATATATCTTAAATATCACAATGAATGACTGGAAACGTTTCATGAATGTAGAAAGATTTAATCCCTTAAAAATAAAAAAATCAGAGCAATGACATGCCAAGAGTTTCAGTTGTTTTTTAAGTAGTTTAAAAAAATCTAAAGCACGTCTCGAAATACAAATTGAAAATATAAAATCTGAAAAACAAAAAAAAAAATACTTAAAGGAATTTCCGGTTGCATTTGGAAGGCGAAACAAAAATCTAAACTACGAGACACAGGAAACATATGCGCCAGAAATACCAGACTAAAACACGTCGATTTTATTTTATTCAATAAACCAAGAAAAAAGAGAATTCTCCACAATTGTTTAATAATGAATAGAATCGGTTTTTAAATGCACGACAATCAAAGTGCGATTAATAACACAAAAAGCGGCTGCATTAAACAATCGAATATTAAACGGAAATCTCATTACTTTCAACAATTTGTACAAGAAAAACATGTAATAAAATTAAAAATTCGGAATAATAAAATATTTTACCTCTTTAATTCTTCTCTGGCTGGAGACACATTTCTGTGTCTGAATGTAATCATTGATTTTTAATTTAGAAGTTTAATTGAAGTTAAGCCGTTTATGCCGCTAATCACCAAAAAAGTATCTAATCAAAAGGGTTTTTATGTTACAATCACGTTTCATTTGGGATTTCGTTAAAACAAATTAAGTCTATTACGTTTTTTAAATAATTAATTAGCACCAAATATTCTGTGTGGTTGTGTTCAATTGGTGACAGACCGCAGTTTGACGCGTGTTAATTGTAAATGTAATTAACATAATTTTTCAATATATTAATTACAATTGAAAAATGTTTAATTTATTCATGTATTAATTGATAGGAATTGAAAAATTAATTTATATGCAACGAATTTGTATGCAAAGGGTTTCGATTAAAAGTTTCATTGCTTTGAAGTAGGAAATTTCCTAGAAAAATTCGGAACTTTTTTTATTACAGCGGGTGTATTTTTTTGGAGGGTATTATATAGAGCAATGATCTCTTTATTTAGATCACGTTCTATTTAAAGGTGATTTGTAGTTTAGTTAGCTGATATACTTATCCTGTTTTAAAAACTTACATTACGCTACTGTTACACAAATAAATTAATTTGACATTGACATTTCCCGTTCAAAACACTTTTCAAATAATTTTTGTTTTTGTTACTTTAATTTTTCTTTGCTTACAAGTAATCCCTATTGGTCATGCACTCATAGCATTTGGAAATATTTATCAAAGTATTCTACGATTAAGAATTTGTTTTTCGGAGTCCCTGAACACTTTTACCATAAGGTAATATATGTTAAATTCTTTTGAAAGAACCTGTAATTTGTGAACTATATCGTTAAGTATCTTTACGGAATCAATGGATAGTACTTTTTTGAAACAAATATCTAACTTTGATCGCGTTAATGAATATACATGAAAATTAATTTGATAGCAGAGAAGTAAGAGTTATAACTTTGTGATCCTGGATAACATAGTTATTTCAGTGGAAATGGTTTATCTATAGTACTTGATGGGCAGTGTAGCTTTTTAAGTTTAAAAAGTTCAACGCTTGAACTTAGAAGAAGCATCAGATATCGGCCTATATCTTTTAATAAACTGAACCGATTTTGCTGGTTAGAAACTTCCATAAGGCCAAATTGTATTGAGCTCTGTAAATTTTCGTGGATGCACGCGAACCAACAACAGAGAGAAAGATAAACAGACGGACGTAGCATCTACTCAGATTTTAAATATTTATACATTATGAGCTCTGAGATAATTCCTTCTTAGCGCTAGACACAGAATGACAAAACTAATATACCCTCTTCACCACTTGTGGTGGAGGGTATATTTGCATATCTAAAATAT
Source organism: Cochliomyia hominivorax (assembly GCA_004302925.2). Taxonomy (NCBI): domain Eukaryota; kingdom Metazoa; phylum Arthropoda; class Insecta; order Diptera; family Calliphoridae; genus Cochliomyia; species Cochliomyia hominivorax. The sequence continues at coordinate 50,061,610 of PYHX02000158.1, forward strand.
ACAAATTGAAAATTAAAAAAAAAACGATTTTTTGGCCTAAAAAGTGTCTAAATTCATTATAATTTAAGTAAAATTTTGAAATTTACCATTTTCTGAAAGGTTTCTTTACAAAGAAAATCGCATTTTAAATTGTGTTTCAAAAAAACTCTATATCGTTAAGTCAAGACAGTCTCGAATTTGACTCTCTAATAATTAAAATTATGATTTTAAATGTCGTTTAAAACAATCTAATATACTTCTTGTCGAAGAGTAACGGATTTTTCTAGAACTTTAATACATGAAAACTATAAACCGAATTCCCAATTTATGAATTATTCTTCGCACTTTTGAGATATAAGAAAATTCTTTCATTAAATCAATAATTACATACGTTTACTTAGAATCTTCAATAAAAATTTATAGAGATTTTTTTCATAAGGAGTAATAAAAATTGGATTTCTTTCGTCCTCTTTCCCAAAAATTATGCTAAACTTCTTTCTGTACGTATTTGTTTGTTAATTAATTGGTTTGTAGGCAAAAGTTAAATCATATTTACGTTAGTCCTGAGGTATATGTTAAAAATGCTTTTAGGACTCAGGAGTTTTAGGCTTATATCTTCGGTAGGTATCTTACTCTAGTAGCTAGGATATGTCTTCATTATCTTAGACATTCTTCTCCAAGTTTGGTTTTTTATAGATTTATTTACGTTGAAATCATTGTTTTTGGTATCTCAATTATGATTATATCAAAATAAAATCTAAGACCTTGAATTACCAACAATATAAAATTTTTTTAAATACGAGTGCAGTAAATGTGTTACTTTTTCCTTTAACGAGTAATCGTAACTTGATCAGCTGTATTTAGCAGTAATTAATGGTCACTGAATTTCATTAAAAGATTTTGATATTTTAGTTTTTTGTTAGAAACTTCCATAACTTTTATTTTAAATTATTTTTAATGTTTTTTTTTTTACAACTTAATATCATAAGAGAGAGAGAGAAAGAGATTAAAAAATTTGTAACATACATATATGTCAATAAAAAAATAAACCTAAAGTTTTAAGTTTTTTATTTAACTGAAATTATTATTACAATTTTCAAAAAAAATAATAATAATAAATATTTTTATAGTTTTAATCGCCAGTGATGAAATTTAGAAAGCACTTTCATTAACGTTTTTGAAGTATTTTCTGTCACTTTGTTCGAACGGGTAGTCCATCTCCGTTTGAAGAACTTGCCTCTCTTGGTACACATACCACATTTATATTCGTGAACCATTCAAGGGTTTATATACCATAGTGACACTTCATCTGTTATGCAGCAAGATTATTTTTTAGAAAACTAGATTTCAATTTTGGTGCTCTAATTTGGGCCTCTAAAGGATTAGAAATGTTACTGATAGACAATTTTTTTAGTCTTATATGTTTTAAACTTGGATTAACTTTAACTGACCTGCTTTTGAAACGGATGTGTTCTGAGCCCTCTTATAAATGCTTTATATATTTTTTTTGCTTTAGAAATATCGTGTTAATCAATGCTTCCATCTGAACCAGGTTTCATTTTAACGGATAAGTTCCCATAAGTTACATCCTAATATTTAATCAAAATGTAAATCGAATAAATAATATTCGTCTGTCTGTTGTTGGCACATTCATATCCATAATAATGGTTTGTGATTAATTAAATTTCATGGTCCTAAGAAGTTTCTATTTTTAATCCCAGAATTGTAAAATTTTAACAACGATTATAACTAAATGGATTTCTCAATTTCCATGAAATTCCGAATTGCATTTAATGAAAAAAGTTGCACAACTTTTAAGCGGTATCAGTGTTCCATTTTTACGTATCTTAATTACTGATACAGGAAATCTCACGAAATTTGGTATTGAACAGCGCTCTGACAACACATTTTTGTAGATTGCGAGATTTGTGCATAGGACACGGGAAGTGTTTTGCCACACAAACGAAATTAAACGCACAATGTTATCAAAATATTATACACTACTTTATTTTGGGAATGTTATTCCAAGAGGAATTTTTAATATTTCTAAATGTTAAATGGTGAAAGGCTTCATCATAACCGAATATAGCATACAACCATTTTTTGCTACCTTTAATATTTTATCTTAATTTTCCCACTTATAATTTTTAAGGATTTATTTTACAAGAGATCAACTTTCAAATATTTCAATATAAAATAAAACTACCTGCAGTTAACACTTCTCATACTTTTATTTAATATCAAATGACACATACTTATAATCGGTTTAAATAGGAAAATTTTCAAATAAATAAAAATCCTATTTACAAATAAGTAAAAATTCCTGTAAATGAAAATAGCACATACCAGGAAGTAACAATAAACATAGACTACACATACACATTCAAAAGAAAAGATTCCACTTCCTGCTTGTTACTTCTTATTGTCTATTTAAAAAGAAAATAAATTGAAACCAATAATATAAGAAGGATACACAGGATATGGAAAACTAGTATACAATAATTGATAATAAAATGTTCCATTGAACAGAAAGGACTAAATATTTGATAAATGGAACTAATTGTGATTGTATATTTTTGCAAGGATCTTAGAAGTTAAAAAAACTCAAGAAAGATAAATATTTTTGATTTTTTAGGATTTAAATTTATGACATTTTCACTTGAAATTTTTTTCACAAAAAATGTAGAAAAATATAATAAAAAGTGAAATTTTTGGAATTTATTTTTGGGAAAAAAGAAAATTGTCCTTTGTTGTATTAGCAAGTGTAATACCTGTTTCCTTAAATTGTATATTGTTGCACTTCCGGTACTACGATATTATCCTTTACACCTTGCAGTCGAATATACAAAAATGATACATTTTTTATATATTTTCTTAATTGACAAAAATTGTAATTAAATTTACATTAATCCTTAAATATAAAATTTTCTAAGGTATAAAAAATGTGACTTAATTATAAAATTAAAACATGTTCTTTCCTCATACCTGTTTTGGAGCACGAATACATTTATTAACTCTATTCTGGCTATTTTCAACATAAAATTAAAAAAAATAAAGTCTAATGTCAAATGCCGCCACCTTGTGCTTAGAATTTTTTATAATGATCAATCTTTGTTGTTGCATTTTACTTACAACAGAAGCGGGGTCATTTAGTTATGCCTTTAGCCCAAGACAAAGGTGAAAATGTACAGCAACAATTTCAGTCAACAAACAAACAACAAAAATAAAAATAAACAAATACGTCAAAACATGTACTTAGACACATGTCGCTGGCAACACCCCAAACACACGAATATTTTAGGGTCTAAACCTAGTTTATAGGTTTAGGCTTTAAATTGAAACAAAAACGTTAAAAAATTATATATAAACAAACAGTTACTTAATATGCGCCTAAGCACCCTCATACATTTCTTTTGGTATTAAAATTGTTAGTGTTAGTGGTAGGAGTTGTTGTTTTTGTTATTGTTGGTGTTGTAAAGACAGGCACGAATTTGTGATAAGACATGCTAGACTAGGCACGATCCTTGACGACATCACTAGCCACCACCAGCACCACTACCACTACGAGCAATAGCAACATTATTTGACACTAACAACAAACTGAAAAAAGACAGTGTAGATAAAGAATAAATTATTTGATGAATTAACATTTTTTAATAGAATTTACATTCTTTGACTTCGAGCGAAACATTATGAAAAATGTTTGTTAAATTATGTTCGTCCAAATATATGAAATTTAATGTAAAGGATTATCAGTAGAACAAAAACACGTTATCAAAAAAGAGTTTGTATCATAAAGTTTATTATACCAAGTTTTCTTTCACAAAAGCTGTCATAGAGAACAAGATGAAATACATAATTACAAAGTTAATAGGCCTACAACTCCTCTTAGATGATTTGACCATGTACTTCCGCCTGACACGCTGGCTGGCAGTCTCCACATACAACGTATTGAACATTTTACAAGTCTTAGTTTTCTTAGTGCAATTTTATACAGATGATCAGATCAATATTTCATGTAGCTCCCATACCAATGCCTTTCCAGACCCAGTTCTAAAAATTATTTTGATAAGCATAAACCTCAATAATGTGATCATAATTTTCATACGAAAGATTTACATAACTAGAAAGCAGTGTAAAACTGGCTATAGCCTCCATATCAAAAAATCATTTGAAATGGCATAAAATTCTAACAAATTATTAAATCTATTTCTGCTATTATCGGTTCATAACTTTTCTGACTTACATAGACAAACATTACGGATAGAATGCAGTTCTTTCGAAGACAATCAATTCGTTAAAAAAAACGTAAAACGATCATAATCATGATGACAACACTCGATTGCAAGAGAACCAATTACCTTTAGAAAAGCAGTAGTTTTTATCCATCAGCCTTGCCATTTGCAATGGTCTCAATTGTATTTGTGATACAGAAGACATTTGTCCAATATTACAATTAATTTCCCAAAATAACACTTGGAACCTTAAACAAACATTAATATGGGTGCAAAGTTTTGTTTGACACCGTTTAAAGTCCAGACCATGATCCTTTCTATTTAAATTTGCGTTTCTAATGGTTACAATTGTGCAAGCGCTTTTTACAAAAAGCATTTCGCAAAGAAATATTCACCAATTGCGGTTAGCAGAGTTATTGAAAATATTTTACTGAGAATCCATATGTGTATAGATATCTGATTTTCAACATGTTGGGTGTGAAAGTATTAACTTATATGACAATCATCAATCTCCCATTACTTATGTAAAAGGGAATTTATATACAAAATAAATCTCACTTAATAACATTTCTAAAGATATTCGGTAATTACTGTTTGCTTCATTCAGATTAAATAGATCGCTTAAGGAAATAGCAAGACATGTCTAAGGCTGACTATATAAAACCCTGCACTATGATGCTGGCATTTAATATTATGGGCCGAACCTCATAGGATAGTTATTAAAATAAATCTTAATTCTCACTTTTATACGAGTTTTATGTCATTTGATGTAATTTTCTAAAGGACTTTATATGAGAGAAATGAGATAATTGTTAAGCGATACTTCTTAAATGTGTATTGCATTTATGGCCGTATCAATATTAAATAGAGTTAACGTTATCGCAATACCAATATTTATTTGAAATTTATGGGCTTTAAAAGGTTCTTAAAAGTGGCTCTCTATGGGAGTTACTTGCGGGTTTAGACTAATACAAGATATATTTGTACCTAATTTAAGTAAGATAATTTTATGACTGTAAGTTTTATGAGTTTAAGGACAATTCCGGAAGGATATTTGTATGGGAGCTGCCAGCAAAATTTAGAACCGAATATGGTCGATTTCTATAATTTAAAATAACATGAATCAAATATCGTCAACTTATCTCTTAAGTTGCGGCCTTTAGTGTTTATGAACAACCGGATGTAGGAACAGACACCGCTTAATCGACTCAAAAACTCGATCGGTATTTAACAGACACAAGTAACACATTATTTCTGTATGTTATAAACATCATAACAAATTCTTAATACCCCAAGCACCTAAAGTGTTGTTATGTATGAAAGCTGGCATAAGATACTGTGAAAATTTTCAGGAAATCAGTAGGACAATTATATTTCGATTTTTACATCATTGAAATTAATTTGTATCATCTGCTTTACTCCTTTTATCCAAATTATACTTACATCGGAACTTGTTTCGCTTAAAAAATGGAAGAGAATTTTCTGAAATGTTAAAGGACTTTAGTCAAAGAAAGAGCAAAATTACGACTTGAGCACTTTTAAACGGAAAGCCGCTTTCGTAGTATCCACTTTGTCACCAATACAAATTCTACAACTGATTATTTATTCTACTCAAAACCTTCCACAAAATAGTCTTCAAACTTTAAAGTTCTGTAGAAAAGAAATTACCAATAACCAAAATGTTTTGATCGTGCGCTTTAATGAAAATTAGAAAAAAGTTAGCTGCAAACGGACTAAATAAAATACTGGTGGACATAATAACAACAACAACAAAAATAACAAATACAAAAAACATAAAGTGCTAAAGTAAAGAAACAAAAACTATGAACGGCAGGCGTCAGACTTGTGTCTCTCTAAAACTATTTGATGGTTGACCGATTCTTTATGTAAAGTTATTTCAAATGTTAACATTCCATCATTTGTAACCCTTAATAATGCACAATTTAAATAATTAGTTCCTACACAAAAGGCACATGACAAAAGAATAGAACTGAATTAAAAAAAAACTCGTGTCATACACGAGCATAAATTTATTTAATATTTTATTTTTTATGACCAAATGTGGGTTGCTTTTCCTTCAATTACAAAGACAGAAAACACTTTGCATTTTATATCCTGTTTATCATACGGGTGGCAGGCAGGCAGCCAGTCAACCAACTAGACACTCAATTATTAAGTTTTTCCTAAATTTCTTAGCATCAGGTTGTTATGTGTTGGTATGTTTTTTGGAAAAAAGGCATATGTTCAAAAGTTTCTAGTGGTTAACGATCACTCAAGAGGAACAAGTGCATATGTAGAGTATTTGTTATTGTATGGGGTGGTAGTGACTTTTTATTATAATTTTGAGAGATGAGTTTATATTTAAATTATTTTAGAATTTTATTTTTGAAAAATATCTATTAAACTATTTATGCAAGGTGTTTAATTATTTATAGGGACTTGTTCAAAGGAGCATGTGTAAAGTGAAAGCACTCGAGCGCTAAGTATTTTTTTAAATTAAGAGCGTTTGCTCAAATGTGGGTTTAAAATTTGTAAATTTTCAAATTAACGTACAAAATGATGTTGCACTAAATGAATTCAAATTTAGACATTGTTGTTTTACTGAAAAATAGTCATCTGGTCAATTGTTAAAAAACTAATTTTTGTAATGGTTTTATTATTAGAGTTAAGCTCTCACTAAAATCTCTTAAAATCCAATAATCCTCGAATAATTCAGAAAAAAATGAAATCCCAGAAATTGGAAATTAATTATAAAGTTTACAAAACCTGTTAAATCCTAAACCTAATAAAAAAGTATGAATACTCTATCCGGTTGTTATGAACGTCAAATACCCGACATCACATACATATTAGGAAAATTGCACAAATTAAAGATACTGCATTAGAGACATAAATTATGTTTTACAATCACTAGTGATACATATTGAATCTTTTTCGAAAACGCTTCAGAAAAATTTTTATAGTGTTTCCTGTCACTTTGCTTGACTACACTTTTGAACACTTTTTTGTAATCTTCAATTCTCTTTTAAAAAGAGCTTTAGCTGCGGACACTTTGGAGGATTTGCCTCTCTTGGTGCCAATACCACATATTTGTTCTAGTTCCATTCAAAGTCTTGTTTACCATAGTGAGGATGCCAATTCAAGCCAATAACATTAATACAAAGACCACTTTTTTGGTAAATGATGGGTTTCTTTTGCCAGCGTTCCTGTCAGGTACTTCTTGAGACTTATGTGTTTTAAAACCTACATTAGCTGATATTGTCGTACCGGGCTGCTTTCCTATTGGGTGTGTTGGGAGCTCTTTTGAAAATGTTTTCTTTTATTTTTGGTTTTAGAAACATCATACGGACCATCTCTTCTAAAAATATTTCTATCAACGGACAAGTTCTCCTGGTACTGTTTAATAACATTTGAAATAGTTTATCGGCAGACCTTTGAATGCTTGGCCAAGTTTTTATAAGACCAAGTTGGGATTTGTTGAAAAAGTTTAATAATTTTATTACTTAAAATAATACTTGGGTTAACATTTTAATAAGATGAATCTTCGTTTCCTCTGCTAAGAACCTCTTGCTGTTCTTAAGACTGCATCTGAAATATTATAAATACTTAGGGATCTTATATCTGTTTTGAAATTGTGTGCGTGATTATCTCGTTAGATCAGGCTATCAAATATAACTCTCAATATTTCAGATGGTTGAATTTGCTCCATCAAGTGTTAATGTTGACTTTGTTGGTGAAAGTTTTAAGTTACGTTCAGTGAAGTTGACGTAATAACATGTGCGCACTATAATGACCACGGGTCATCATAAATCTATTCCATTCGGTAGTCGGTAAATATACCGAACGGCATAGGTTATATGATGGCCCGTAGTCATTATAGTGCGCACATGTTATCACGTCAACTTCGGTTGAAGAGTCTGATAGAAGTTCAACAAGACTGCTTTACTCCTTGTTCTACTCTACGACTGACGATACAAAGAAAAACTGACGGTCACTCAAATAATAATTTATAATCCATATCTTGATGTTGTTTGGCAATGTGGACCGTAGGATGTCCTGGAAGAGAACTTTGTGACAGATTGTATAAAAGGATTTCGATAGGTATAAAATTGGTACGAAATTGTTTAACTGAAACATCTCTCCTGATTTTTAATTATCAGGCCTCGATAGAAACAAGATAAATAATTTTTTTTCTAAAACATATGAATTTTCAATCCACATTGCAACTTGAAAAGTAACCACCCTAATTGCTTTGAAGTAGGTAGCATCATGATTTAAAAGTATCGATACTAAAAAAATGTTGATGTAATTTTTATAAATCAATATTTCATTCATAGAGACATGTTTTCATAAGCATATTTTGTTCTTCGAATATCTACTGCCATATTTATTTTATATAAAAATAGGATCATAAAGGATTATATTTTTCATTCATTATTTTACTCAATAATATGAAAGCCTTTTTAAAACCCAAACTCTAAAGTCATTGTCCTGCATTACATAAATATGTTCATACTTCTAATCATAAAAGGATATTTCGGTTATTTCTTAAATTTCGTATACATTGTATTGCTTTTAATTTATATTGAAATCCTGATAACCATTAAAACACCACACACACATGTTGTATTATTTTAGTAACTAATAAATTTTCTCGATATAATAAATCAACTAAAATCTTTTTATTTAACACTCTCGCTTTATTTTTAACTATTTAGTCTTTAGTCTTTAAGAAAAATTCATCTCATTTTAGTATTTTTTTCTCATTTCTTTTTCATTTCATTTTATTGTATTATTTTTATGTTTAGTGCTGTCATGTGTTACTTTGATTTATGTTGTATGCACCGTGTAATAAGTGTGTTATATTTTCTGAAGAATAAAATTTTATTTTGTTTTATATTTTTCTATTTTAGATGTATTGAATATGTTGCGCATGCGCAATAAATCCTATTTTTATGACACCTGACAAAATACAGACGTTCTATATTCTGGATATAGTTTTTTCAGACTTATTTTCTATCCCCTACTAAAAGTAAGTGGCAAAAGAAAGTATAATAAATTTGTTATTATTTTTGTAACTTCCAAAACATAACTATAGTTTGTAAAAGACATATATATTCTTAGATCATATGATCATGTTCAAGATAATCTGAGTTCTATAGAAATGATCCAACCAAATAGGATAATCCATCTAAAGTACACCGATCGACTCAGAATCACTTTATGACGATTAATACTTCTGCTTAATTGGCTGTCACTTCATACATGTTTGTGAACAATTACAGTGTCGAAATTTTAAAGACATCTCTATGATATTTGGTACTTATAACTGGCTTCGTCCTCAACCATACTGATAATTATCTGTCCAATATTTCTTGTAGCTCCTATACAAAACAGCAAACTATTTTTTTCTCTAAGCAGAAAATAAGTGGCTGGTCGTCCCTGATATTAGTAGGAAGTCAGATTGAATACCTGAATCATCTAAAAGTTGGGTTTGTATGGATCTGAAATTTCTTGATATATTTTTTAATCACTTCTTTTACTAATGTAACCTCTAAATATGCATCAATATTTCCATTACTTAAGCACCATGGTTCCCAAGTTATGGTTCCAGGAATTTTTGTATGTGCCCTCTGTATATTTTCGTTATCGTGCAACTGGCCGGTGGGTTCTACTGGTTCGTTGTATTACATACAATGTGGTAATATTTTTATATTTAAGAGTTATAAACCAAATATATTCTAATCTTAGGAAAAAGTTTCTAAGTTTAATGATGGTAGTCCTCATTGGACACGCGACACTACAGAGAAATCTTAACTGAACTGTTGTCGCCAATTACAACGAATGTCATGCATTTAAGGAAGACTCTGAAAAGAAGGAACATTAACTGTTCACCGCATAGCTTTTATATCATACATAAAAAAAAAGATTATGTAACAAAGGTTTGGTCAAATTGGAAGGTTTTCTTCGTAATAGCTCTTCAGGTATTCGATGTCTAATATTTCTTTGAATAGAGGTTACATTTTCACCATGACACTGTTTGTTCCAAATTTGTCCAGTAAAACCATTTCAGAGGAAAGTGACAAACTTTGGAAACACTAGATGAAACAGTTCTTTATTTATTTATAGTATTTCGATTAAATGAAGGGAGAACTCTAGCTGTAAAAAGTATTATTCGCGTTGTATAGAGGGTACCTGTCCCCTGATCCTATAGGTCATATATTTTTTAATTACAGTAATTCTTTAAGAATGAGATTGGTACTCGTTTTAACTCTTCTTCAAATAATCGATAAATAATATTTGCATTATATCGGTGCTACCCCCTCTAATCCTATCGGTCCTCTTCAAAAACATGGAAACAGTTTCTTTGGGAAGAAATTGGAATGAAATTTTACCTGGGCTACCAGTCTTCTTAGGCATATTCGTCCCATATTTTGTTCTGTAAAATTTTCCTTGAGAAATAATTAGTACCAAATTTTTAAACAAAAGAAATTTTAAACAAAATCGGTCTTGTAGTTAAGCTGTTTATAAAGGCGAGTGTACGTGTATGCCCACGGAAATGAAACCTTAAAGGATATATTCCCTTCAACCTACTGAACTAACATAGCATGATTTATGTAACAAAATAACGAGAATTGGTCTATAATTTCCTTTCAGCCTTATACAGTGTCCACTACTGAAATCGTCGCAAATGTCATAAATCTGTCAATATATTTTATATTTATATAAGTCCAATCATAAAATCAAATTCGCCATGGTCGTTTCATAAATGTTTATGCCTGTTTTATAATGTAGGGTATTACACGACTACTACATTCTTGCTTGTTTACTATTTCAGTTGCTAACACATTGTATGTCTTAAATATGATATTTGTCTGTCCTTCTGTCCGTCCATTTGTCTGTCTACTTTTTCATTTACCCGTTGGTCTCTTAATGCTACAGATCACTTTTATTGCTTCTCTATTAAAGTCATTTTAATTTTCATCGACAGTTGTTGCAGGAGTTATGCCAGTTTAAATTGTCTAGATGGCAATAAAGAGGACATGCTTTTAATATGATCATCATATCATTCATATAGACACATTAAAATGAAATTGTAAACTCTATATCAAAAGAAAATAACAACAACAATATAGAAATGTGACTATAAAATAATAGTCATGAACAGAAATATTATTGTATATATTTTCCTATTAAGATTTAACATTTTTTTGTTTTCATTCATATTTTTGCTTTTATAGCATTTAACACGTAAAAGCAGTTTGAGGCTCCTGTAAAATCGCTTTTCTATGCATGATGATCGTAATAAAGTTATAAATCTTGTCTGTTATTTGTTGTTGTTGTATTTTTTTGGAATAACTCATATAAATAGTCGTCATATGATATGATATGCCAAAGGTGTGTTTTTATGGGAGTTATTGTAGATTTTTTCTATCTTTTACTCGGTATTTATAAATGTATTTTTGCTTTTTTATTTAGTAATAGATGTTTTAATCATTTTTATGTTACAAGCATTATTTAATGTTTTGTTAAATGTTTGAGACAATAAAACTATAGATTTCTTTAAGCTTCTGTGTAAGAAGCTTAAAAGCATATAAAAATTATTATAGCATTTCCAATTATAGTTTTTGGTTAAGAAAATATTTTTCTCAGAGCTTTATGATCTTAATTGATGGTGATTACCTTGAGAAAAGAGTTATTTGATTGAATTAAGGAAATCTTTGTGTATTTTATTAGGGGATCTTTAATATAGTTTATGGAGTTTGGTTAGATTTTATTTGACTCATAAATCATATTTTAACCAGGTTTATATGTGATTTCAGTTAAACTTTGTAATTATAAGTTTATGATTCTATCAATGGAAATTTAAGAATTGGAGTTTATTTTGTTTTTGTGTGACTGACTAAAAATAAAAATATATTTTTGGAAAATATTCTTTTAAAAAAATCTGGTATTAATAATACTATTAAAAAGTAATGAGTCATAAATGCCAGCTATATAATACATTTCATCACTTTTTAGACTTTTGGTTTAAGCAGTAAAAAATTGTTGTCTGACCCCCGGAGATATTATAGGGCTTTCAAAGACAGTATAATCTTTCTACATTGCTTAAAGCCCAATAATGCATTATTTCATTAAAAATAATAAAATGTTTGAAAATTTTTAAACCAACTGTTATGATTGATATCTGAAATAATGGATCCAACATCGTCAGCTTAACGTACCCTTTCATTCTTTAGCCAAAATTATTACATAACAAATTTTATCATAAGGATTGAGATCGAAAGATTCTTAAAAAACGTTTTTCATTAAAACGTTTAACCCAAGTATTATTTGAATTCTTTAAACAAGTCCCCATTGAAAAACATATCATTTTCACACATCATTTTCAACTTTTTTAAAAAATTGCATTATCTGTAAAGTTTTTCGCCCGAGGGAATGTTGAATAAAGAACTGGGACCCAAAACTTGCAAAAAGGTCTTGTTACAGCGGGCTTTATTAATACCGAAATTAATATTTATAAAACTTCATAATGTCTTCATTTATTTTTGAAATGACCTCACATAATGTCACTATGGTAAAGAAGCCTTTGAGTGGTACAAGAACAATAATGTGGTATTTGTACCAAGAGAGGCAAATCCTCAAAACTGTCAGGAGCAGTAAGTAATTTTTGTGGTTTCTTTTTTTAACATATATGTATGCTAAAATAAATCTTAATGCTTCCTGTAGAGTTTTTCGTAGAAAAAAACTAAAGATTATATTAATATATTCAATAAGTGCTCAACATAGAAAGGTTTATGGATGTCAGTGTTACAGATTTTGAGAAAAACTAAATAATAACTCTTGAACTATAAAATTTTGGAATGAAATTTAACATTGTCATTCTCGATGATTATACAACCTACACTACCACGGGTCCCACCATCAATTTTAAATTTATCGTACAAATGTCCACCATGAATGAGGGATCAGATTATGAATGTCCTGAATATAAATTTAGCCTTAATGAGTTCTGCTGTTTTCTTAAACAATGTGTCGAAGTTATCGGTCCACTATATCATATAGCTCTTATGCACGTTGGTATTATTTGGTTTAAATAAGACAAATATAATCAGGAATCGATGTTTGCAATTTTAGAAGGGAGGATCCATAATTAAAGCAGAGATTCTTTTTGGGGGTTGTTTAAGGCTCTATATAAATTAAGATTTATATTTCCTATATATACATATATTAATTTCTTAGAAATTATTTTAATCAGAAGGTGCTAATTCGAAAACAATCGATTTTTTTAATTTTTTTCCATAACTGGCAATATTTTTTATCACTGGTAAGACTACTTTTTGTTCTTTAAAGGTTACTTATTGTTTTGTGAAGAAATTTTCGCGAAAATGCGAAAAAGTAATTTCCAATGAACTGGGACCAAAACGACCATTTAAGCTTGTTTAATTGAGCAAAAATAATAATTTTTCTTAAGATCTCAAATCGCAATGTGGGAATCATTTTAAAATTATCTATAAGTGGTCATTTAATTGGAGAAAATGGAATTATTGCCGTAATTATTACGGATTTGGAATAAATCCATAAAGAATAAATAGAACTTTCAAATAAATGCCATTATTCGTTTAAGCTTAAATATGCCTTTAAAAAAATAGAATAATAATAATAATAATAATAATAATAATAATAATAATAATAATAATAACAATAATAATAATAATAATAATAATAATAATAATAATAATAATAACAATAATAATAATAATAATAATAATAATAATAATAATAATAATAATAATGATAATAATAATAATAATAAAAGTCAAAATTTTTATTTTTATTACATTTTTGACAGCAACTATCATTTGAACATACATACATTCTCATTTACTTTTTCTATAAAAATTGTGAATCTCCAAATTTCAACGTTTTCATAGATATTAAACACTTGCATAAGAAGTTTATAACTTGGCTAAAAATACAAACTAAATAAGACGTCTTTTAGCTTTTTTCAATAAAATTCTACATCAAATGAAACAAACAAAATTTTTAATAATTAAGAAGTTAATTTAGATACTATTTCATGTACATAATTTTAATAAACTTAACTTTTTACATTATAATTAAGAAAATATTTAAGTAAAAAAAGTTAGTAATTTCTCTTAATACGAAAATATACGAATGTCTGAATGTTCTAATTCGATGATTTACTATAAATACACTTATTCATACAAAGAATTTCGCATTTCTTTAAAACCTTTCAACTATAAAACAGGCAAAAAGTCACATTGCGCATGTGCATATCACATAGAATATATAAAACCTGTTGGACAGTTTTTCTAACATCAAACATGTGTATTTAATACTCGAACATTTTATGCGTGATGCATGAACTAAAAAAGACTCTCGTTTTACAACGCACTTGTTAGCTTCAATCAATTTTGTATGTGTGATTAAGGTCTGTTTGCATAAGAAGTTTTCTATTTAATAAATCTGTTTGAAACAATGATTTATTTAAATACTAAACCATTGAACGATTCGTAAAACTTTTGCTTATTGTTGTTATAATTCTCAAATGTTTCATTCGTTAAAAATCTATTTAAGTGAAACGAAATGTATGTTCGAAAGGTTTGATATAAATATAACGTTTTATTTGATTGAATGCTGTGGTACCGTTGACATGCATGTTGAGAAAAAAAATACTTCCAAGTTTATGATAGAATAAAATTTATTAGATTCTACAATCAGGGCCGTATTCAGATATAATTTAATTAATTTTAAAATGTTTTGTAATACAATATTTCCATACAAATTTAATTTTTTTATTTTTAAATTATTTTTAAGTCTTATATACAGTTTGTCAAATATATCTTTGTAATTATAAAAAATATGACAAATTTTAAATATATTTGAAGTTACTTGTGATCTCATAATTAGATGTCACAAGTTTCAAATGATCGAGGCGTTTCAACTGTTATAAGGACAAATCCATTAGTAAATCGATGATATGTTATCTTCCACATAAAAAATTGTATACAATACCACATTCTATTCCAAAAATGAACAAACAACAGAATTGAAGCCATTCACAGGTTAGTTGAATTATGTAACTCTGCGAATTAAAAACAACATTATTTGAAACTGTTGATCATAAGTTCTAAAGGAGGCCTTCTACCAGCGATAAAGGACTGCAAGTAAAGTATTCAAATAAACTATCTGAATCATGTTACAAAATTTAAAATAATTTACACTAGTGACAGGGAAAACGACGGTTTTCATACATCATAACTTTGAAAAATTATATTTATAAACAAACAAAATTTCACTTTAAAAATCACTGTAATTTTTTCGAAAAAATTTCCAATAAATTCCAACTCCAAAATTGAAGAAACATATTTCGTTTTACAGTAAGTGAAATCTCCTTGGTGATAAATTATAGATTTTTTCTCATTTCTATTAAATAAACTCGGTATTGTTTTGCTATATATTTTTGGTGAATATTTGGGTTTCGTAAAAAAATTGGGTTGAATTTATGTTATATTACACTGGAAAACTTCTCCATTTGTAACTAAAATGCGCAAGATTAAAAATATTATATGATTCAACTAACCTGTATGATTTGAACTAGGAACTTTATTTATTTTCGTCGGTGGGTATAGTGTTGTATAAATTCCTGATTTTGGAATATCACATAAGATTGTTTTCCTTAATATATTGGTCGTTATAATAACTAAAATGTTCCAATGCTTGAAACTTGCCTTTTAAACACTTCTACATGCAATTATATCTCTAGTGAATTTAAAGATATTAATTTTACAAGGAAAACTTCCTTTTTCCTTAAAAATTACACACCCACTTATAAAAGAAAAGAACTGCAAACATTTTTATGATACTTTTGAAAGTGTGTAAGTTTACTTTTTTATTCTGTTGTTGTAATGATGGCGATTTATATATTTTGGTAGTTCTAAACTATTTTAAAACTTTTGGGAATTTGTTGAAGAAACAAACTTTCAAGTATACAAACACTCTGGATAGACTTCCAAGAGTAAATAAAGTCAAATTTTAATACGGTTCAAATATATTTATACTTTAAATGGTAGTAATCTTTGAAAGACAGACCATACACTTCATATTGGCTTTATTAATTTTTTACTGCTGAACCCATATGGCCAATTTTTTATAGCAAATTGAATATGATTGTAACAAACATCTGGCCCAATCCATTAAATTCGGACAGTTCAGGTCCAGTCGTGCGAATGATTCCAAACAAAAGCCAGATTATACTCTACACCACGATGCGAACCTCGTAGAATTTGATTTTATTTGTTATTTGTTTATATTAAATACACTTATTTAATATGGTTTCATGATTCTCACGTATGTAAAAGATTTAAACCATTTAAGATAATTTTCGAAAGTGAAAATATGAAGGTTATGGGAAATATTTGCCGATCCTCGCAAAAGCTTGTTTGGTGTTTTCTTGAATTGAATTTCCGAAGTTGGTTTTTATGGGAGTTACTAAAATTTGGGGGTGGATTTTATTTCACGTGTTGATTTAGACTGACATTGAATACATCTTAACAAAATTTAATTAGCATATATTCGTATCTGTTAGCTCTATGAATTTACAACCATAATTCGGAGACATGTGAGTGAGTGGTACTTGAAATATTGGAGCGAATACAACCAATTTCAAGAGATTTCGTCCATACCGCAAAATATAAATATGGTCCAAATTTGATGCAATCAATGGTGCAAATTTGATATATCCTCCCATATTTCTTCCCGGAGAACGGTTCTATGCTTATAAAATTCTTATGTATTGACCAATTTTACTAAAAATTCTGCACAATTATTTCTCTAACCAATTTCACGAGTATCAGACCATATTTTTCTATAGCTCCCATGTAAGGTCCTTTTCCGGAATATAGGTTTAAGATTATAAATTAAACATACACCAATTCTATTGAAATCAAACATAACTGTTTCTTCACCTTTATTGAATATATGTTAATACATTTTCCAATATCAGTACATTTTTCCATATAGGCCTCATACAAGCCTCTTCTTTGCATATGAGCCGTTTTATTAAAAATTGTTTCTAAAAGCCTTTAGTATATTACTGATTTCATGAACCTCGGTCCAAATTTTACTAAATCTTTAAAAAAGACCCCTTCAGGAAAAGTATACTAAGCTTAAAGAACTACAAAATTTTAATATTTATAAGCATTTAATAATTGTATCTAATTTAATAATTATTGAGCCATATTTGGTTATAACCTTGCCAGAATAGGTTTCTATAAGACCCTTAAAAAAAGTCCAAAGGTTTTACGTTAATAATTTAATTTAGTATGGCATAGTTATTTTTTTCTTATTAGTCCAAATCCATTTGTACTTCGGGAAGACACAATAACCTTCGAATTGGTTTCCTGTTACTTTTGGCTAGTCATCGCATTAAAAATGTGTCGCCACAACAAGTAACAAGTTCAGTCAAGTGTTTTTATTTAAAGTTTATCACAAATGACAATTCTAATACCCTCTAAATGTAATTCTAATTTATAACCTTAATTATATTGTAGTAAAATCAATTTACAATAAAAAGTCCTTTAATTTCTTTTACCCAAAAAAGGCATAATTATATATATGCACTTGTATGCTGATATTTTTATGTCATATATGCAACAGAGCATAAATACATATATATATGTGTGTGTATTACTGCAAGGTGCATAAAATACTCTAAAATTTATTCATTAATATGGAATAATAAAAAAATTCCTTTAAATAATTAGGAAAGTTAAAAAAGGCATATGTTGCCAATAACAAACTTTTCAACCCCCTTTAAAGGACACAAAATACTATAGTTTTCCTGTAATTATGAAAAACTTAAGTAAAACCCCTAATAAAATTAAAATTAAGCACCCCTTTTTTAAACATTTCCAAAAAAAGAACAATAATTACAACAAAATAACAACGGAAGCTTCTTTTTCGAAATTTTCAAAGAAAAAAGACATGTGTACACTTATGTACATTCCTTTATCTACAAAACCGAGTTCAAGGCAAGGTGTTTGGGTTCGAAATTATTTTTAGCATTTTAGCTCGACAATATTTTCATTTGTTTCGAAAAAAAGCAGAATTTCACAATCAACACGTGTTTCTTGTATCTCGTCTTATTTGTTCATATTTGTTATACCCTACAACACCTTATTTGGTTGGATTATAATGCGTTAGTGCAAAATTTTAACGGGCAGAAACAATTTTTCTGCCACCACTTTATAGTTTACCTTTCGACTCAAAATCACTTTTTGAGTCGATTTAACGATATCCGTCCGTCTAGCCGGAACAAAATGCAGGTCGCAGTTTTAGAGGTCTTAATGCAATTTGACATGTGTTATTATTATGGCGCAAGTATGATGACACCAATTGAAATTGCTGGTGATGGGTCAATTATTTCACCTAGCCCTCATACAAGTGTTCATACCGGAAAGGGGACTAAATGCGCCAAGTGTCCTATATATTTAGCGATTTTAATTAAATTTTGCACAAACTTGTCTAATGGATCCTTATTTTTCATAGGTCCCATACAACCCCCTTTCCAAATATCACTTTGAATTAAAAATCTTTTAAAATGCAAAAAATTTTTCAAGGGCAGGTCCATAATTTCGTCTAGCTTCCAGAAACGCCCATAGAGAAACATGCTTTGGAATGTATTATTCTCATATGAATTTTAACTGTATTCATTCATCATAAATTAAAAATACATTAATACGAGGGTATTTCATAATTTTTGGTAGCTACGGATAACATACAATATGAAGTAGGGTATTTAATAGTTGAGCTTGACCGACCTTAACCTCTTGCTTATTTAACAATGAAATTATTTCTTTTAGAGTTTTATTAATTTCAAATAGAGGAATTTTCCTCTTTTATTTATTTTTAAATATTTATTTATCATTTTTGCATATGTTTCATTTTATTTCAAAAATTCTTTTCATCATTGATAATTTTCAGATTCCTTTATATGTCTTCAGATATTCGAAAAAATACTTTATTTACAAATATGATAAAGAAATTAATGGTTTATTGTTATATTTATGTATTTTTATCAGTATAAACCTCAATATCGTTTAAACTATTGTTTGCTATTTTACAAATGTGTACAATATAAATTAGTGTACACTTTTTATTAGCAGCTGTGCCAATAAATAAACCCCTTTTTCGTGGTCTCTGCTTTTGTAGTAGAGCTAAAAGGGGTATTAGGTTGGTGTAAAGACATTTTCGATAAGATTTTTATGGTATTTTTGCTGTTGAACCGATTTTTGACAATATGGAATGAAAAGTATATATTATGTTAACATAAAATTAATATCGGACAGTGTTTTCAAACCGATTTATTGGAAAAATATGATGTAACTCTTAAACATTTACCGATATCTTAATAAAGTGTCACATGACTAGAGTTGAGGTATTTCCGTGTTGATTTATACAGGTTTCAACATGGTCAGTGGCGTAGTCATTGACCCTCAAATTTGTGCATTATTTATTATAGTTTTATAGTTGTTGCTTTTTATAGTTTTTTATTATTTTGTAAAGGAATTACAGGTTATCTTTAGTATATAACTTCATTTGTAAGAAAAGTAGCCAAAAGGTAATTTCCTTAGAATGACAGGAAAATCGTTTCAGTTAAGATATTTAAATTTTTAAACATATTTTATATTATGAGCAATTTTTAAATAAAATATATCATTAATGTTGGAGGATGTACTCCTATAAATCTACTGGAAAAGACAGCCGGTTAACCTTCTAACATTTATTAAGATATCGGTAACGGTTTAAACTACAGATTTTTTTTTCCAAAAATCGATTTAGAAAGGTTTTTTTTTTTCATTTGTGAAAATCTAGGCATTAAACTAACTGAGGGCAAGATAAGAGGTTTTCAAGCAATCCAATTGCCAAATGAAGATCTGATGGGGTTTTATGAAATTTAAGGCAGGTTAGATCCCATAATTCTACTATCGATCACATCAACAACCTACTGGTTGTCTTTAATCAATCTTTAGAATTGAGTTCACTATTTTTCTATCTTTCACAGTCTTTTGAAAGACGTTCTATAAATGGAATCATGATGTAGTTTTAAATATATTTTAAATATTATTAAAATACTATTTTCGGATTATATGAGGACAAAAGAAAATTATGGTTCGATATTTGCAAATTTTGATTTATAAAACAAAAAGGATAAATATCATCGCAATACTAACCTTTTTTGAATTTTAAGCATTTTAAAGTGATTTTCTTTTGGAAGCAAAAACTAAAATGAATGCAATTTTCAAATTTAAATTGAAAAGTGGTTGAAAAGTGATTGGTGTTCCGATTCATAAAACTAGGAAATTATAAATATCCAAGTCCAACAATTACAAAAGTTGTAGAATGGTCAGCGACTAACTTAAAATTATCACTTCTCTACTTCTACTTCTACTTCTCAGATTTATATTAAAAAATATATTAAAAATTTACCTTTGTCATTTTCGGAAAATAGACTTTCCCTTAACTAATAACAAATATTTTTCACCACCTTTCAATTTATATGATTTATTTTAATTTTATTTTATTATGAACTGAAATCATAGTCATCTTTATTTATACATAAATACATATGTATTTGAGTATAGAAATGTGTATTTACACATATATATGTATAAGTATTTTATTTCCATTTTGATATATCAACAAATAAATAAAATTTTTATGCACCTTCATTTGCACCTTTAAAATCTTTAAATATGGTGATTTACTTGTTATATGTCTCCTTTTTAAAAATAATGGTGTTTTTATTCGAAAAGGGTTTACAATTTCCTTTCTAAAGGAAGTTTACATATGACTATTTGACTTAAGTTTGTTTACATTAACACTAGTATAAAAAGGGGTTTTTATTAGAACATGTGAAATTCCTTTTTAAGATAAAACACTATTTACCCAAGACCACCTGTAGGAAATAGTTATATTGCAATTAGATTAGGAATTTTGATGTTCTAATAATAATTGCGCCATAGAATAGAATGGAAGGGAAATTCTTGTTTCATATAAGGGAGTTAATTTAAGAAACCTAATTATAAATATTTTTCGATTTTAACATTTACATATTTCCCAGTTTTACAAAGCTATTTTTTTTATATCTGATGCAAATTTTCTTATCGCTTAAACTTTTAAAAGTACATTAGACCCTTAAAGACCGAATTTTACTCAATACAAATTAGCTTTAGAAAATACAGATTATATTTTTAAACGATTGTCTCAGAATTTCTCAACGGCTTCATATAATCCTTGATTGAGAAGATTTCCTCAGAAAATAGCTTAGTTGAGTTCAGAGAAATCAACATTGTTTACTTTTCTCTTCGACTTTTTCTGACGACCCATTATTAGCGCAATTGCATTTTAGTCCAGCATAACGCTTTCGAACTTTGTTAAATACTCCATGACTACTTAACTGGTTTACCTTCCGGCAACAATAATTTGCCTATTTGTACCATGCGGCCATAATCGAGGTTTTCAGACAATGCAGCTATCTTCGTAGTCTTATTACAGTAAGCAGATGATCGGGCGTATATATTAACTGTTGCTTTAAGCATATTCGGAATTTAAGCACATTTTCTTGAAGCACTGTCAAACATGGTATGTGAAAGTTTCATATACATTTAAACCGCTGTCTTCTCAAAATTCCGCGTATATTCTAAACTAGAACTATATTAAATCACATTGTCAGTCATAGAACCGGCAAGCAAATTCTGGCTTTGGAAATGAAGAAAACAAAAACGAGGATGGATCGATATGCAGAAAGGAGTTCAAAATATCTCAAGAATTGTTAAAGATAGGAAACCGCAAAAAGATAATAGAAGGAAACACCAAGAACACACAAATAAAACACAAATAATCAAGCAGTATCAAGAGTTAAATATATAAATGATATATTGAATAAATAATGATATATTGAAACATATATTCAGGACTTCTAGGAATGACAAAAACTTGTGTATATACTACAAGTTTATTCGCCACATAGGCAACCATTAAAGGGTCGACATTATCGTGGGAATTATTCTTATACATGTGGAACAAAAAATAGTGTCTGATTTCCAGAGCTTCTGAGGTCTTAAAAATAGTTAATAGTGAGCAATGCATTTTTCATTTTATTCTTATATTCGAATCTTGTCTTATATTTCATATCTAAGATTAATGATTACGATAATCTGTTATATTTTTAAATAAGCAAAGAATTAGCTTATTGCATAATAAGGATATTCTACTAATTTCCTCACACCAATTCAATGGCAGAATACATTTTTCGGAAATACATATGTTTTTTTTGATAGGCTGAATGGACACGAAAGAAATGATAATTTTAGAGGAGAACAGCGTTTGTGAGTTTTACCCCTTTGCACACAACATTAAAGTGTGCAACGCGGGGTACCTCGGATATTAATTTTTTAAAGTGTTGCAAAAAATTAGTTCTCATAGAAAAAAAACATTTGTAATTCATCTCTTATAGTTTTCAAACTACTTACATTTCAGTTTTCGTCTTACAAAATTTTGCATGACTTTTAGTGAGTTTTTTAACTTGTTACAAAAGTACGGCCCTGGTCATTTTTTATGTTTTCTTATTTAGTTAAAAATAAAATTATTAGTTAAATCACTTCACTTTCGTTTAAATTTCTATAAAAGGCCTCACTACACTGTCCGAAAAATAGGTTTAAAAGCAAAAAATTTCCACACACTTTTCTTTAGTAGGCCTCGGCTGTAGTTTCTTTTTCTTTGATCATCTTGCTTAACTTGCTTTATTCTGAACCACTGTGCATTAACTGATACTTGAACCAGTGAATAGGTAGACTTTACTTGAATATATTATAAAAAGTTCGAATTGGTTTCATCAAGTTGTATAGATCTATAGATTTACCTTATTAATACACACCCTCAGTTATAACGACAAATAATATGACAAGTATTCTGACAAAATTTCAGATATTTAGACATAGAATTGACCTATAATATTGTCCGAAAATTATTTTAGATTATTCTTTTTCTCTTTAATAATCTTAAATAATTTTCGGACAGTATTATAGGTCAATTCTATGTCTAAATATCTGAAATTTTGTCAGAATACTTGTCATATTATTTGTCGTTATAACTGATACTCTCAGTTGAATGTATCTCCACTCACAATATTATTGGTAAAACAAGAAATAGTAGACAGATAATGGTATATATAAAAATCTCTATTAAAAACTCTTTGTAAAAAATATCGGACGGATAGGTTTTATGGCTGCCCTCATACGGAGAAAAAAAAACAGAAAATTGCAAATGTAAAAACTTGTTCCATCCACACAGTTACTTTTGTTGAAATTTTATTTATCCTTTTTATTCATATACTTTTACAATATTTCAGGGTCAAATCCAGACAATGAAAAACAAAATGAAATTCATAAAACTTTTCAAGTACCTCGTATTTAAAAGTAATTCATTTCAAATAATGAAAGAAAAACTAATACCAGATGTGTATTCAACTTAAACCAGATGTGAAAGAAAATGTTCTCTAAGACTCATCTTTAGCAGTGTGACAAATAGTCACTACTGTCAATACTAAAACTAATACATTCATCAAAAATATTAACTAAAATAAAAACAAATCACTTAACTAAATATACAAAAGTATTTAAGAATATAAATGAAACACCTGAAAATTTACATGGTGGCTCCTAAAAGGGCGTAAACTATGAAACCTTTCTTCCATACAAATTCTAGCACGCACACATCCACAAGAAGATGAAATTTTGCAACTTATTTACTTAAAGGTCATTTTACATTTTACATTGTGTAAAAAAATATAGTTTTGTTAAAAATCGCACAAGCATAAAATTTTACATAAATTTCAGACAGTTATGCGATGACAAAAAGGAAATATTATTTAAAAGTATTTATAAGACAATTACTAAATCTAAGAGACACAACTACAAAAACACTATAATTGACAATAAATGTAAAATGTATGAGTTTGTAAATGAATTTAAATTGTAGTGTCATTTTCTCGAGGGTACCACAGTGTGGTAGATTTTCTTCCTTTTTGTTTTTAATAAAATAAAATACACAATGAAACGTTGAGGCGCTTCTTTTCATTCTTTACATTGCATTTTCTTCCTTAAAAGTACTTGAGGGCAGGTGGCGATTTATAGAGTTAAACCATTCTTATGAAAGGACAGTTATTTCTTAAGTCCTTTATTTTTTGCACATCTGACATTAGTTTTTGCTTGAAACAGATGTTTAAAAATCAAAGTTCTATTAAGAGGCTGAGTGTTTTGAAGATAAAATTTACCTGTTCTTTTTGACAATGAATTGAGTTGAGATTTTCATTGAAGGGTTGTTTCAATTAAGCCTAAATTATGGTGTACAGAGATTAGTAAGTGTGAATACTTTTTAAAGGTTATAAAATCAGAAAGGATAATCTGGGACCATATTAAAAATAAATGCTGAATTTTTTGTGTTCTTAAATAACACAATATAAGAGTATGTAAAATAGATCACATTTGAACATTTAATATAAGTTAACTTAAAAAAGTTTTTTTATCTCGAATATCAAATAACTTGAATACAGTTGTAATCATATTTTTGAAGGTGTTGTCGGGCGTTATTTAAGGGTGAAAAAAGTTAAATTAAATAAGAAACATAAATTTGGTACACTGTCAAAATATTATATGCAGATTAATATCCTAGAAGGACCGCTAAATCACTCGAAACCCATCATCTCCGACCACATAATCTTTAAGATACATCTCCAAGAGTTCGAAAGATACAGTTAAGTTATTAAAAGTCAACTGCGGGTTATTGAAGTACAAAAAAATAGTTCTAGTCAAGTTCTTAAAAATTATGAATAATTGCTGCTCATTTTGAGAACATATTGAAAAAATACTACAGATAATTAAAATATTGACTAAAACTTAATACTGGACCAATTTTAGTTTTAAATACCAGGGCAACATATAGTTCGCACATAATTTGTTAAATTCGGATTACTAGTAAAGTCGCAAAAATGTTCATGAAATCAAAGAGAAAATACAGACACTTTTGAATTCAATCCCGACTTTAAAGTTTCTGCTTAAATTTTAATACTAAACACTTTTAAATATTTTGATCAATATTTATTATTATCAGTCTTTTTGACCCACTAATGATTCTTAAATACAGAAAAATTATTTTACTTATTATAATTTACTACATTTTTGTTATTTTCATATTAAAGTCTTTTTTAACTTAAAATCTATTCGGATGAAACTCTACCAAATTTCGATGTTATTAAAATTAGAAAAGCTAAGTCAAAAATTAATAGTTCCAATTCCATACAAATTTATCCAGAAGTAAGATACGCTTTTTACAGTAGGACTTTATTAAAGATCTGCTCAACTAGAAAAAGGAATCTAGGTCAGCTAGGACCGTATCAATTGTCCAATTTCTATAGAACTATTGCAGAGAAAAATTAACAACTTTTTCCCAATCATTCCTTTTAGAATTTGTTTACTTGTAAAAATTTAGGGCGATTTGAACTATTACAGTGATAATTTTTAAATTTAATACCAATGAAATTCGTAAAAAAACTAATCTTTTGGGGAATATAAATTGCGGAAAATCTGAAGAAGTTCTCAAGTCAAACCAAACTGAGTTTAATATAAAAATCGTATACAAATTTTGTACGAGCAATTATCCTATGTGACACATTTACTGGAAAAAAATGTTGGGCTTATACAAATTGAAAATTTTGCACTAATCGATTTCCTGTGAAAATCTTGTGAGAAGAAGTTTAAGGGAAAAGCTGTAGCCATACAAAGTATAATTAAATTATTGGATTTGATCTTGGAAATCTGTACAAATATATATTTTGATATTGTGTTTGTGAGACCATATTATGGTTAACTAATTTGGTACGTGTTTAAATATTTTGATCGATATTTATCGTTATCAGTTTAAAACACATTCACAACCATAATATGTTTGTGGGACAATAATATTTTATTTTGTAATGCACAACCCAAAGCAATATAATGGTCGATAATATGGTTGCGTCAGCGTCAACAACCATAATTTGGTTGTGGAAGTAACATAGTTTGTGTTGGCACATTCGCAATAATATTATGGTCAATAATAATATAGCCAATAGTTGTCAATATGGTCAATATTATGTTTGTTTTTTCCAAAATATTATGGTGGTGTGATAACTATAATATATAACTTTAACATTAGAGTAATATATAATAAATATCATATTCTAGATTATGGTTATCACAACCATATTTCAAAAATTCAACCTGTACTTTCATACTAGCCTTTAACGTGTGAAAAGCTTAAAAGGTAGATGTAGTCAAATTAGGACAAATAGGAACACAATTTCATGAATTTCCATACCATGAGTTCATATGGAAGAGATTTATTAACATAAATTTTCCTAAAGGGTTTATAACTCTGATGGTCAAATAATGATCCTAGAATATTCCAATACTTTGAGTAGTATTTTTCCACATTTTAAAGTTTTTTATTTTTTATGTGAACCGATTTTAATAATTTATTTTTGGTTGAAAAAATTTGGAAAATTTTTGAATAATTAAAAACATTTCAACTGAAAGACATAAGGGAGAATATAACTACATAGATCCAAACTTTGATATTTGATATTAGGAATTTATATGCCATCTTTTTTGTGAAGTTATCGTATTTTATACATTACAATACAATGTTTTCAGAACTTTCTCTTCTATACTTTGCACGACTAGTAGCATAGTCGATATAATTAAGATATTTTCATTACATGAACATTATATAAGATTTTCAAATCTGAGATATCTTATTTTTCTGCCAATAATCCTTAAAATTTGTTTCAAAAGTAATACATTCATTTTCAAAAACATGAAAATTCTAAAGAAGATAAATATTTTAAATTGTATGCAAATTATATTTCCTTAGAATTCTACACCTGGCACACACAGAACAATTGTTCTTTGAAATCTTCTTGAACAAGAAGAAGAAAATAACTATAATGTAAAAACAAGATAAAAGGAAATCTCTTGTTTTATAAAAATGACAATGAAATGAAAATGATGAATGCATTTTTTTAAACACAAAAAACTCTATTCAAAATGAATGGAATACAAAAGAAAACAAACACAACAACAAATGTAACATAAAAGAAATGAAAACCCATAATGCTTGCAACACAACAAAAATCACGAACTAAATACGAACTTACAACAATTGTTAAGTTAATGCACAGAGTGTAGCATTAACACAACACCACTACTAACAGCAGCAGCAAATGAAACAACAACTACAATAACAATAACCAGAACAACCTCAATAACAGCGATGAACAACATTAACAAGCGACGTGCAACAAGCAACAACAAATATAACAGATGAAGAAAAAAACAACAAACAAAATCTATTTTGAACATGCTAGACAAGTTGGCGCGTTGTTCGACAATAACAAAACTAACAGATGAAAGAAAAACAGCAACAACAACATGCACAATGGGCACAAATCTTAGGTAATTCACTAATACAATAACAAACACCTCAATATTCATACATATATTTTATGCACTATGAATAACAAAAAGACAAGGGCCAAATTGTTGCATTCATACTTTTTCAAAATTCAACGACAGACTCTAAACATGGACGGACAGACATACTAATGGACAGACGGATTTATAAACGGAAGGACAGACATTCTGTCGTTCTGCATCTTAAAGTATTAAACTAACAACAACACCATAGAATAGTGAATTGCAAGGTTTTCATACTTTGTTGTTAAGTTGTTATTGTTTTTCATAGTTTTTTTTCTTTTTTACTTCGAAAGGTGTCAATTCTACGAACAAATGCCACTGGGTGATAAAAACAATACGCACACACAGCAGGAAGCACAAGCCAATAAAAATAAAATGACAAGAAAATTGTTATGGATATTGATGCTAGACTAAGTTGCTGTTGTAAGCTTGTTGTTGTTGTTATTGTTATTGATTTTGGTAAGAGGCCATGGCAGGGGCAAAGACATAGAAGATACAGCGACAAGACAAGACAATAAAATTAATGATAAATTATGTGTAATAATGAAATCATGGTCAAAAACTATACAAGTCCTTAGATTGAAAATTACAGAAAATGTATACAAAGTTATAGACCATAAACTGAAGAGTCATACTTTTTAGAAATTATTTTAATTTTGATTTCTCGAAAATTCAAAGTGTGAGGTCTTGAAATTATCTATTTAACATTATCTTTTTAATTGATTAATTGTTTTGAAAAATATAATTTATTACAAAAAAATATAACTTTTAAGACAATACTCAATAGCTAATCAAAATTCAGTCTTGACGATAAAATAAGCCTATATAGAAATCAGTTAATTAAATAACTTTGAACATACCATATCCAAATATAAGGAAGGCCAGTAAAATATATATAATACAAAAAGACGTTTATTTTACCACTCATGTTTAAGTCAAACTGGAAATTTTCCATTCCATTCATTAGCTGAAATGGACATTATTTTTGAGTTATAGTTAAATATATAGGAGAAGATGACTAAGTGTCATAATATAAAAGTTTTATTTTTATTTGAGTGTTACAATCAGCAAAATTTAATTTTCAAAAAATTAGTAACTAAATCTTAATTGAAACTACAAAACTAATTGGTCCGAATATTAATAGAATGGTTCTATGTTAAAGAATCTTATTGGTTCACAACCTCATGCTAATTCGAGAAGGGAACTATATGTGGGAAGCAGGTTAAGCCAAGGACATTTAAAGAATATGGATAAGCATACTTTTTTGAGGGGCATCAAAAGTTAAGAAATAAAATATGTCTTAAAATATTTTCTTTAATACATTCTTAAGAATTAAAAAATTTCATTGATTTTTTAGGCAGAGTTAAATATCAGTCTATAACTTTTGTTCTCAACAAATAACAAATTGAATAGACTATAAACTTTTAAGTTTGGCCAAAATTTGTTTAAAGCAGTTCATAACTTTTGACAATAATTTTGCAACCTAAAGACAGACAGACGGACACTAGAAATCAAATCCGTTTTTAATTATTTAAGTATATATCCACATATAGAAATTGCAAAGCAATTCAAATAATTAAGTGAGACGAGTTCAAACCGATCATAATTATTCAAATAGGCAAACTACTACAACACTGATTGGAGGATTAACAATCAATTATTTTTACGTTAGAGAAATTTTTATTATTTTTACATTAGTCATAATTATGAGATTTGAAACTCACTCCATGCTAATCTCTAGAACATTTTTAGTTCAAAGTTGATCACTTTTAATTTTACTAATCTATATATCTTCATCTTGCCAATCTGATATTTCGGGATAAATTTGAGATAAATAAAATGAAAATTTACTCACTCAATATAAAGTTAGATTCTTTAAGTGCAGGAATATTAATAGTTTTTTATTAGACTTCAATTGCGTATGAAGTCGCTTCAAAACACATCAAACAATTAAATTAAATTAAATTAAATTAAATTAAATTAAATTAAATTAAATTAATAAAAACAATAGTTATTGTTATCGCCACTAAATTAATTTTTATATTAATAAAAAAATTGTTTACTTTGTTTACTGTTTATTATTTATCATTTATAACCATAGTTATTGTTATCGCCACTAAATATATTGTTATTCTAATAAATGTAAGATCAATAAAAAATTACTTGTTCGCATTATTTTCTTATTGAATAAAAATATTTTCTTGTTAAAGGTAATTTTATTACCTTTGGAAAATATGTAAACATTATTTGTAATGATTTTATCATATATTTTTATTTATTTCACTTTCCTACTTTTTTATATATAAATAATGAGAATATTAATTTAAATATATATTACTTTCAATGTTTCCATATTCAGTTTAGAGTAAACTGAAAATAATATTTTGTCCTAATAACATGCTGTTCAATAACAATAAAATTTCCAAACATATTGTGACCTCAATATTTTTTTATTTAATAAAAGAACCTATAACAGCAAAGAAATTGTTTTCATCAATAAAATAAAGTCTACAACGAACATGTTGGTGATAACAAAAAATGTTTGCCGCGAATATATAATGTTTGCGACGAACATATTTTCCATATATTGACTTATATTTAAATTTTCAACACCCAATTACCAAACATTTAACAGGAAACATAATAATTTCAAATGTTTATTTGAATTTCTTCTTGAACTAATAGGTTGCTTCTAATTTCGGTCTATATCTTTTGATATATTTAACCGATTTAATAGGAAACTCTGTCAATTTTTGTGAATGTGAGCATGCCAGCACCAAACAGACGAACTTGGAATTTTATTTAATGGAAGAATATATAAACATTATTGGTTCTGAGACGGAATGACAAAGTTAATATACCCTCTTCACTTTTGTTGGTGGAGGGTATTAAAATGGAAATTCGAAGTATTCTCAGTCTGATCCTAAAGAGTTTTTAGAAACAAAATTTCATTTGCTACCTTCACCGTAAAGAAGGTTTTTAATAAGACGAATCGTTTTAAGAAAATTTGTATTTTAGAGCAAAATAATTGTACACACTTTTTCAGCAAGGAAGTCAAAAGTTTGAAATTTTCAATTTTCATTGAGAAAACTATATACAGCAGCTGTCAAAATAATAGCACCACAGACATACATCTTCCTTAATAAGTAAAAAAAATCCATTTGAATGGAAAGTGGTTCTTATTTTATGGTTTAATAAAATCAAAATTAATTAAAAAAGATAGTAAAGAAGGAACAGAAATAATTCCATTCGTTATCTTCCTTTAAATTAATAATAGTTTTAGTACGGTCAATGGGTCCAACACCATAGTACGAAAACACCATACCATAACACAAGAACCGTCGTGTTTATATTCTTTGCACTTAATTACAAATATAAAAATATTTAAGATCCATCGGTCGACAGAATACTACTCCCCTTTCTATTCTTTTTAGACATGCAGAAGGATTTTTCATGGCCTTTAGGTCTTCAAATTATATTCCCTAAACCTTCTGATACAGTTTTAGTACTTATTAACAGATTTAATATTTTGTTTAATCCCTTTTGCCTTCTTCATTTGACGTAATATACGATTAACGATTTAAGGTCATGCCACTTTTAATTTGTAGGTTATGTTAATTTACTTAACTTAATTTAAATTGATTATCCAATAATATTTCTTTGTCCATCAAAACCATGTAAATTCTAATAACACACTTTCTAAATATTTTGTTAATTATACATTACAGAAGGACCTATATAACTCTTTTACACTTAATGTTGTAACAACTGTTTGGACCCTTCTATGGTGTTTTCCAAGCATAACAGAAATGGTGCTATTATTTTGAATGGTTCCAATCTGATATTTTAATAATTTACTGAAATTTTGGTGATGAAAAACATTCATAAACAAAAACACAAAATAGTAACGAAGATATGAAATGTGAGTGGTGCTATTATTTTGATCGCAGCAGTACACCAATATTTTATACAATTTTGATTTGTAAAATTATTAAAAAATCGGAAAAAACTGAAACAAAAATTGTAGGTCCTATAACTCGGCTAATGGAAACTCAAAAAGTTATTAGACTTTTAAATTATAAATTCATGGAGAATAACTAAATTTTTATTCTCACATATTTATAACTTATTTGGAAATTCTTGAAATTTCCAAATAATCTAAAAGAGATGGTAAATGGAATGTCATATAATGACAACAATTTTTGGATGTTTAGCACTTCATAATATAAGGCCCTTCTGGCAGAAAATATCTTATGGAAGTTTAGTTTACATATTTAGCACTACATTAGGTATAATCTAAGGATGATTCAAGCTTTGTGATTTGAAAACTTAAAAATGATTAAAATTTTTTAATTGATCAAGTTTGGACAGGTTTTCGCACTTAGTTCATAAAAATACATGGTAAAATAGGTTAAAAATTTATTTCTACTTAAATATCTCTGAAACTGCAAGAAATAACATATATATCTACATTTACATTTTAAAGAAATTAACAAGGACTATTTTTATTTAAAAGTGCTAATTTCTCAATTCATAAATGAATTTTTGGTAAATTCAAAAATCATTATACACGAATTGATCTAATTTGGAAGGTAACTGACCAATAGGCATCTTTACTTCTCTAAATCAACTTGAAAACACCTTACCCTCTAATGGTTCAAAATTTACAGAATTATTTCCAAATAGAATTGATTTTTACACGATTATTTAATATTCGAATTAAGTATTTTCAATTATCAATATTAAATTGAAATTTTAAGTGTTGCTATACTTGAAATCACATAAAATAAAAAATCCAATACTTTTAACCCTGATCATAATTTCCTGCCCTTATGCAAATAATTTCTTTCCAAACTTGTAATGATGTACGAACACCTACAAACATTTTTAATAGTTTTCGTTAAATCAATGTAAATGCATTTCACTTGTAGTAATATGCCAGGTGTGCATAACGATTTCATTGAAATCACATTTTATGCTTCGCATCCGAAAACAATGAACATTTTTTCAACTTCCACCAACAATAGCACAACAAACAATCTTAAATCAACCAAGAACAAATAACACTTTTACGCGAAAAGGATGTTAAATGCGTTTAATGAAACAAACCTTCAACTCTATAATACAAAGGACAATGGAATTTTTCAAATGTTAAACAGCATTGTTTAAATAGCATATCCCGCCGAAAGAGTGGAAACACTTGAATTTGAAAGGTTAAATCTACTCACACATACACACACAAACACATATTGTCAATTACATTATAAATCCTTTCCGTAGGCTTTTGTAAAGAATTGCTTAAATTGAGGTCTATAAAAATTATAAATGAAACAATAATAACTTCAATGTAAAATTTAAAATAATAACAGGAGTTAAAATTCTACTCATTTTGAATGAAAACAACAGAAATGAACGAAATATGTATAGTGAATGACTTTATTATAGGAAGGCTAAAGAAATGATTACATATATACAAAATTCTGGTAGAAACGTGATACCTGTCAGAGAAAGAGATTTATAAGAACATGATTTTTTGTTGTTGTTGGTTAAAGTCATAAAGTAAAAGATTTATTTCCAAATAAATTTGAAACAAAAAAATTTATAAAAAATATTTGATTGATAACCTTTGGCATTTTTATTATTTCTTTAAAAAGAATTTTGGTTAAAAGACTTGAAGACAAAGAATTTCTTTGTGTGGAAGAAATCTAAGAAGAGTTAAAGAAAAATAAGTACAATAAATGTTATGTAAAAAAGTATATTGAGTAACAAGTGCTACCAGTTGATACCCTACAGTTGTAAGTGTAAAATATTTTATTGAACTTTTCAACGGCTTATTAGATAATTAGACAGCTTCATCTTAATGGATTTGCTGTCTCTTTTGACATCAAATTCAGGGTAAGAAAGAAAACGCATTTAAAACATTTTTAATTTTACGTTTATCAAAATTTATTGAATCTGCCTATATGGGCCTCACAATAGATTTTAAAATTTTATATATAAAACTAAAGATATATTATCCCTAACGTGAGAACAAGTGCATTATAGATCCTCAAATTAGCGAAACACAGTGTGCTCAAATCGATTTATTGGAAACAATTCTGCAACCTGTGAACTGTTACAAATATCCGAATAAAATTGGAGATGACCAGGAGGTCAAAAATGTATGTGATCAAGGACATAGTGGGTGACTTTGTATATTTTAAAAAAAATCACCAAAAGTCAAAAAAGAATTTGCAAGTAGATTATTCTTACAAATCTCTATAAAAATATGTTTATATGTGAAGTGTAGTTTCAGGACAGACATAGGAGTAGTCTAATAAGTCTGTTGGAATTTATGAAATCGCAAAGTCGTATAAAGCCGCTTATGTTATAACCGACAACAAGTTGCAGATGTGAAAAATTATATACACACCTTCGCATAATTTGACTTAATGATATGTTCTTCCATAAAACATACTTATTTATATAACTTGATTATGAACCGATCCTAGCAAAGTTTGGTACAACAAAGACCGATTTGTATAAACCCCAATCACACAAAGTATTATCGCAATGCTAACAATGAGAGTTATTGCCATTTGTGATCCGATCCTTTTGAAAATTTGGTTTGGATTCACAAAATTTTACTTTTCACTGACCAAATATAATATTATGTATCAAATTTAATCACGATATCTCTAAAATTTCAGGACTGGTCATAGTTACAAATATTAGGAAAAACGTCTTATTCCCAGTGTTACCGTTGAGATTTTTTGAAAAGTCGCTCAAAAATAGGATTTTGGAAAATAATGTCACATTTAAAAGTTTAATTCACCAAAAATTAAAATTTTTTAATAAATTATGAATTTGAACTCATTCGCGTTTAATGTTGAAAAAATCCTGAATATTAATCAACAATTAGGTTTTTCTTAAATTTACCACTATTTCGATTTCCATTATGATTTCGCAGAAGTTTCGTTTATTAATTTTTATGATTCTATCGTTCTTAATTTATTTATTTTTTCATCCAAAATTTATATAAAATTTACTGATATAACAATTTCAAGACATATTAATGAAATTTCGTGAAGTTTTATGCCGAAAATTTAGATTATACAAAAGGAGACAAAAAGGGAAAATTTGAAAAAGTACACAAAAACTCACAAGCAGTTGAAAAAGTCGCAATTTGCGACTTAAGTCGCAACAGCGGTAACACTGCTTATAGCCCTTCCAATATGTTGATTTAGGATATACAAATAAACGATTCCTACAGCAATAATTTTAAAGGAATCGGATATACATATATTTAAAAAAATAAATTGAGTTAAAGAACCTTGTAAGGACTTTCTATATACAAAATTTTGCTTCATATCTGAAATTGATCTTAGAAAACCACCTACTGCACCCTGGAGCAGTAGGAATTATGAGATGTTCTGTTGATCTGTATTATGTTGCATTAATTAATCAAAAGGAAAAATTGTCTCACTTGAAACTAGCAGGCCCCAAAGTAAATAATAAAATGATAGAGTTCACTACATTTGCTATAAATGGAAAGAAGTTGGAAGATCCAAATGAAAAGTATGTATGTAGAAATTACATAATGTCAATAAAAAATTATTCTTAGTAAATCTTAACAGGGTAAATAATTTTTTCTACATAAATTTTATTAACATTTCTTTAAAAATTTGTTTTACATTAATTCCATTTCAAGTAAAAATTCTTAAAATTTTCAAAAAAAGTACTTGTCATTGTTATTATGATTTTTTGTTTTGTAGTTTTTATTATTAAACAACTTGCTGTTTGTTGTGTCGTCATCGTTATTATTATGATCGTCACTGTCTAACTGACTCTAGTGTGGCACACATTATATGTAGTGTTGCACATAAGAAATGGTAATGTCATCATCATTGTCATCAACATTATAATAAACTTAACATGTTTCACTGTTGTTGTTGTTATTATTGTTTAAGTTTATGATACCTGTTTAAATGTTAAAACATTAAGCTCGTGCCACTATATGACATATACATATATACAAACAAACATTCTTAACTCAAACTCATAAATGTATATTCTTGTTAATATGTGTGTATGTTGTTGTATTGTTATTTTTCATAATGTTAAGAAAAAATGTTGCAATAATCTTAGCCATGCTTTGACTTTCTGTGCAGCAACAACTAACATGGGTTCATGCATGAGTTTGAACTTTTTACTTTTATTATTCTTATATCGTTTTTTTATTTAGTTATTTTTTATTTTATTTTATATATAAAAATTGTTTATTATTTTAACATAAGTTTTATGCAAAAATAAGAAAAAATCCGAATATATTTTTATAATAAAATTTCTTGTTAAGATTTTTTTGACATTTTTCCTGTAATATTTTCTGATTTTTCCTTTATTATGAGTTAAGTTAAGGTGGTTTGAATTTTACAAATCAAAATTATTAACCCCTTTAAGGAGGTTAATAATTTTTTCTCTCCTACAAAAAAATCACATATTTTGAAAAAATTATTAATTGAATAAAAATTAAATTATCGAACACCTCTTTAATATATATGGTAAGGGGAACACCTCTTTAATATATATTAATTTCAAACATCATATACACTGGAGTGATTTTTTAAACTTTATATACCTTTTTGTGTATATTAAACACTAAAATCCGAAGTCAAAAGTTCTTAGTGTTCTCTTTGCAAAGGCTTTTTAAGATCAGTAACCCCCATAGAGTAAACAGAAAAAATTGACATTTTGAAAGATGAAATTATATTTTTTCCTTTGTCATCATATATATTTCAATCTTGAGTATATCATTTTGCATTTACAACTTCAGAACTCTCTGTTAGTATCCAGTGATATATTAACTTGAGAACACAACTGCTATATTTAATTAAGAAGCTACTAGCACAGATATTAACTAGAGGGTATTTGATATGCCAAGAAAAATTATTTGTAACGCGTTAGCCAAATATCTTTTTCGAGCTATCACGTTTTGTATCACGTAAAATATCTTTTTCAAGCTATCACGTCTTATAAAGACCCATCACGGCCAACGACATATTCTTCATTGCGTCTAGAATTGTAGGACTATAGACAGATATTAGAATTGAATGGTGCTGAATTAGAACTATCCCTAAAAACCGAACCCATGACTTTATCATTAACTGTAATCGGTAAAGAAATGAAGAACCATCAAGAATAAACTTAAAGAAGTGAATTGTATACAGAAATCAATGGAGTTATTTTGATGCAGTTTTTGATAGATTAGAAGTTTTAATACAGCTTTAACAACTATAAAAATATTTGATATAGTGTTAATATTTATTCCGGGAAATAGGATTGTGAAGGAGTAATATCCAAATATGGCCGATTACTGTTAAACTACTTTGATATATAAAGTCAGTTAAGAAATGTTTTTTGATATATAACTCAAACCCGTATTCCGGGAAGGGGCGTTATGTAGGAGTTATAGGAAAATTTGTACCATTATTTGTCAGATTTAAATATATATTCAAGATAGTTAGAAAAGTAATTGAGTCGAATTTGAACAATAATAATCATACTTTACTTGACTTACAGGATATGTGGCTATAGCAATATATGGATATTAAATACAGTTCAAAAAATAATTGTGTCGAACTACCAGATTTATAAGCTCAAAACTGTTTTCCGGGAAGGG
This sequence comes from Cochliomyia hominivorax, assembly GCA_004302925.2. Taxonomy (NCBI): domain Eukaryota; kingdom Metazoa; phylum Arthropoda; class Insecta; order Diptera; family Calliphoridae; genus Cochliomyia; species Cochliomyia hominivorax. The sequence continues at coordinate 50,099,082 of PYHX02000158.1, forward strand.
TCTGATATGGAAGCTATTTCAGTATATGAACCTATGTTATTAAAATTAACAAGGGAAGTGGAAAAGGAGTTATATGGGCGCTAGGTCAAATAATGATCCCAACACAATATTGTTTCTTTTGTTTTTATTATTGTATTAAATAAATATGGCAAAATTCAGTAAATTATCTCAAATATATCAATCACAGATTTAGCGTATATCAAAATTACTCATATTTTCTCCTATAACTCTTTTTCTATTGAAATATAGATATAACAGTTTTTTAAATCAATTTATGTTTTCTTGAAAAATTAATAATTTTTTTTGAAGTATTAAGGTTTTATTTTGCTGATTTACTAAATTCGGCCTCACGCCTGGAGGGTATAAAAATTTAAGATAAGAAATTGAAGGCATTTCTCGACGAATATAGATGTCAAACACAAAACGTACAAAAAAAGCACAAAAACAGTTTTGTAATATTCTTAAATAACATGTTAAATTTTATGAGGACCGATCTCATGAAATTATTTCCTATAACTCCACTTTCTAATACCACTTCAAAGAGCATTTTCCTTTTAAGGAATCGATCTTTGATGTTTTACGAGAATTGGCCTATAGTTTTCCATAGCTCTAATATATTACCCTTGGAAATAAACTTAGAAAAAACGAACGATGCCAATTATTGTTATTGGAATGCTGGTAAAAAACTATTTGAAATAAAAATCAATAAGAAGTTTTAGAAGACCAAACTTTAACCCTTATTCTTTGACAAAATTCGGACAAGAACCTATATGCTACCAGGAAGGTAAGAAAAAGTAGCTGCATACGATATTTTTAAATTGTATTCTAAATTTCTATTTCTATGACTTCAATTTTAAACTTCATTATTTTTAGTTACATAAAAATGGGTTAATTTAGTTTGCCAAAATAAAGTAACGTATCAACCAACCTGTTGCACGCTCTTATTGTTGCTATACTCGTAGCTGCTGCTGATTATCTCGAAATGTTAAATCAAGGTTCATTGTTTTTTATGTCTTTTTATTATTTTTATTTTCGTTACTTTTCTCAGAGTTTTAAATATTATTTCTTTTTACCAAAAAAATAAAACTTCAAAATATTTTTGTGGTTTTTCTTTTAAATACCTTCTATATGGTAAATTTGAGTATTTTTTGAGGTTAAAGGTGAAACCGTTAAGAACTTACTGTTGTGTAAAAACTGTAACGAGCATATCAACTTTAAAACAATTTTTATTGCTTAATAGGTTACAGTTATAATAATGGCCAACGAAGAACAATGACGACGTTTTTTGGACATAAAATTGTAAGTATCAAGAGACATTTACAAAGAAAATAATAATTATTATGATGATGAAAACAATTGGCATTTATTGTAATAAGTGGCCAAAAGGTGGGTCAACGGGAAAATAGTTACTTAAACTGATCAAAACAAGAGACATGCAATTTAAGAGGATTAAGGGAAATGAATTTAATAAGAATGTTATGGAACTACTAAAATTTTAGAAAAGCTTTTGAACCTACGTATGTAGTTTGAATTTTTGTTCATTGTTTCAGTTAATAACACCAGGTGAGGTCTACAAAAATCTCTAAAATATTACATTATTTTTATAAAAAAAATACTCATTTTTATCAGAACAACTGAAAAAATCCCTTTTTTGAAATGCTCATTTAATCCTGACAAGGCGTTTCAAATTTCAATACGCGTGCACAGCCGTTTGCTACTAAACAACAACTATTTTAAACAAATATTAAATAGCAAAAAATAAAATACACCATCCACTATCTACTGAACCTGATTTATAACAACATCTGAATCTACATACATACATACATACATACATACATACATACATACATACATACATACATACAATGTAAAAGGATCTTATTGCATTCAAGCGAAAATTTTTATTGTTGAGCTCAACATATTCCGTATAATGAGCTGTTTGAGCTACGACTCAACAAGAGTGCAAGATGTTTATTTGATATTGAAATAATGAATGGAAAAAATTCAAATTAGTTTTAACAATTATTCAACACACATTCCATTGTATAAGGGCGCGTTTTATTTTTGGTTTTGTCTGATAATAAAGGACATGTGCTAGAATTTTGATTTAATTTCAAAAATATTTTATATGTTTTTGTAAAGATTTTTTAAGTTGATTTTAATTTTTGTTGTGTATTAACGTCAATGACAAACATCTGCCTTTTTTACCGTTGGTGTATGTAATTGTATAAAATAGCGATTTTTTCTTCAATGTATTTGTTAATGAATATTTGTACAATTATAATATATCCATTGAGATAATGTACTATAATTTCAATGTAAAAAATTTGTAAGTTAAAAGAATGACACCGATCAAAAATATTCTTGTTGTATTGCGAAGTTAAAAAAGGTACTCAAAGCATATGCCGGTAGTAATTGGGGTATGGATAAGAAACCGTATTATTGTGTAACATTAAGACAAGCTTCAGCAACTTCAGTGTGGACTCCCTCCTAAGTTGCAAAAATACAGCCTTAAGAATCGTCTTAACTCAGTTCACTATCTACATGATGAAACGAAGATCTTTCTCGTTTAGGAACATAAAGAGATGTCATTTCCTTCCGTCGTTTCTGGAGGAGACGAAGCACTTCCTCCATATGTAATACAAAAAAGGAAGGAATCATCTTAGATATTTGTCTAATGATGTTTGTAATAGCCCTCTCACCTTGCTGTTTAATTAGAAAAAAAGTTATCTGAAGTATCCACAAAATTCAGAAAAAACTTTCTTAAATTTAGAATTAAAACTAAATGGACTTTAATAAAATTTATCTATAAAATAGAACTGCATGTTATTTTTAATCGTCTACACCCAATCGAAATAGATTTTTCGATAATACAAATTGAAATATAGAATTATAATTGAGGTGATTCGGTATCAGGAAGTAGATCGCTATGGGATCTTTATTTGTGGACCGAGCTTGTAAAGCAAATATGATAACATTTTAAATATTATGAACTAACACCTCATCCTAAGAAAATATTTGTATATTAAGTATTTTAAACATTAGACTAGTGAACCCAAGAGATTTTGACCTTAGAAAGGAAAAAAATTATTAACATTTTTCTATATAAAAAAATGTTGGTAAGAAAGCATTTACATTTCCGATTAAATTGGAGCTGAATAGACCAAGCTAATATTCTTCACATTATAATACACCAATCACTTGAATAGCGTACTTCGTTGCACTTACTGTTCATTGATCATATGAACTGCCACATCGAAAGCATTGAGAATAAAAGAAGCACCCCAAGAATAGAAATATTGACGCTAGTAAAACTAGCGTAAAATGATGGACTTGAGATAAATACCAATAAAACTAAAACCAGAAGATTCAAGCACAAATAATAAGACAAACCGCATATATAGATAGTTTCTGATTCTCGTATAGTTTATTGACTACAATCACGTACATAAGGACGCAAATAACGTGTTCAATAAAGCGGAAACTACAACCAATCTCGCAGATCTCACAAATATCCAGACATGAATGAAATCAACTCTGTTGTACGGAAGTGAAAAAAATCTGGTTAATATTGAAGTTCACTAAGTAAAATTTACATATTTTCTTCAGCAAATGCCCCACAGTGATATTCAGAGTATTTTGCCCCAATAGCCTTGACACATTTATCTGTGGAACTCACAATGACGCAGAAAAACGTACAAATGGAGATTAATCGATCTTACTATTAAAAGGCGCTCTATTTGTATAACATGACTGACACTTGAGTGGAATTCTTAAGGTTAAAGAAACTGTGGATGTTCATATCAATGAACCTATTTATTTGCCATCCCTGGGTTCTAAACACAATCCACCCCCAACTTCACAAGCTTTTGAGTTTTTAACGAAAAGTTAACAATAAGACACAGATTGTTTTTGAAAATCGAAAGGTTCTCTCGTCTTCCTTATTATAGAAATAAAATTTTTGTGAAATTACAAAAAAAGTTATTATTTGAATAAAATAAAAAATAAAATATCTTAAATATTTTTTAAATATAAAACAAGTGAAAAAAAACAATTACCCTACAAACTATAATAAAATATTTGTGAAAATAAAATAATAATAAAAATAATATATGAATTTAATAAATATTTAAAATTAAAATAAGTTATTAACCCTAAAACATAATTTAAATAAATATTATAAATTAATATAAAATACATTAAAATTTAACATAAAATATTTGCCCTAAATTTGCATAACACATAACCTAAAAATAATATTATATATACATACATTTTGTACATATATACTTATTCTTTATATATTCAATAAACTTGAATTTATAACGTTTTTTAAAATACATAATCAAATAATTCTCCTCTTTTTATTTATCCCTAATACCCTTCCCCGCGTAAGTACCCTATCTACCCATCTCCCTCTAACCCCCAAATAAACAGTGGATAACCAAAGAACATCTGTAGACGTTTAATAATATGGATAGAGATGCTTTGTGGAAGCTATATGGAACCAACAGGGGTAATAAAAAGCCGGAAGGACGAACCTAATTAAATTGAAACAGTAAATAATTTTGAGTTGAGGGTGTAGCATCATGTTTTCTGTTTCCTATCAGCATCTGCATAAAGCACAGCCGCTTATGGTGGTTTAGATTATAAAATTGATTCTATAATTTAATTCCTTATTTAAATCCATAACAAATAATTGGCATCAGGTCACTTCCATCACTCTAATAATTTTCTGCAGAAAGAAAAGAAAAACATTTCCTATATCAATCAAATAATTTCTATAGGTTATTGGACAGGTGAGCTGCATATCTATGAATCGATTGTATTACGTATAATCCCAAAAAAAAAAAAAAAAAAAAAAAAAAAAACAGAAATGATTAGAAAGATTGATAATAACTATTGTAAACAATTTTGCAAAACACAATCAAGCCAAATACAAATGCAACAAATCACCAACAAACAACGAACTGTAAACCAAGGAATCGGGCAAATGTAAGGTGCACAAAAATCAGAGATAAGCAGATGCAACAGAAATAGACAAAAAAAGTAAGGAAAAACACACAAAGATTTAAAATTCGAATTGAAAATGAGATTTTTATTTCTTTACGTAAACATGATAAAATTAACCAAAAAAGGAGAAAATCACTGATAGCCAACCATTGCATTTTTGCAAGGTGTTTGAGAAAATTTATTGCATAATAAGAATAGAAGAGGGAAAAAGAAAAACAAGATAAAAACCAAACATCTATTCCATATAAAAAGTTTTTTTTTCAGTAGAGAAATGTGGACAGAGATTATAATAAGGTTTATAGAAAGAAACATGATTGTGAATTAGACAATAAGTAAAGAAGGTGCGGGTGTTTAATACCAACAGAAAAAGAGAAAGATATGAGATAGCAAAAATATAAAACCAGCACACAAACTCCAACTACAAGGTGCTAAAGATTTAATCTTTAATTTTATGTCTTGGCATTTTCTTAGGCGTGTGTCGTTCTAAACATTATTATTGTAAGGATAACTATAACTTGCAAGGTGGCATTCAAGGAATTTCTATTTAAAAGTCAATGGTTTTCTTAACTTCTTCAATACTTGTGAGGTCTATTTATTGTCTGAAATATTAATATTTCATTTTTTCTTATAATAAATTTTATTTAGGTCATCATAACTCTTTTTATATTCTTTTATAAATTTAATCCCTTTTCTGTTTTCAAAATTGACTCAATATTCCAGATTAATCATATTTTTTTAATCATAAAAATTTCATAATTTTAATTGATTTCTTTTCCACAAAGAGAATCAAATATGGTAGTCAGATTTTAATCTGTTTGAATTATTAAAACTCCCTCAGTTTCTAATAAAACATCTTTTTCTTGTGTGAATCTGTTTGTTTCAGTATTCAATCAGTTTTATTTCATTTCTTACTTCTTTTGAACGGAAGTTGCTTGTTTATGACTATAACTTTAGATTCAGATTTCTTTGACGGTGTTTGTATCCCTGTTATTATTTGTCATAAATCTTGATAAAGTAATAAGCTGTCAGTTATGACTTATTTTCTTTTATATATAATGATACCTTTTTATAGTGTGAATATAATATTTAAAAAATGTTAATATGAGATCTATAGAGAAGCAATCTAAAATTGGTTTTAGTTAAGGGCACTTATAATTAGAATATATTTTAGAAAGTTAAAATAGGGTTTAAAGAGTTAACCTGCTATTAAACAGAAAAAAAGATGATATTTGAAACATATTAATTTCATATAAGTTTCTTTTTGTATTAAGTTAATATAACCTCATTCACTTACATAATTTTATCTCTACTCTAATTGAAACGGGTTTTAATCGATCTCACAAAACGAAGTAGCATTATCTGAATAAATTGACTCTATAATGGGATATACGATTCGTTCATATTTTTTAATACATCAGTTGATTATGTGGGAAATGTGACAAATCATGTACAATATTGTTTTAAAATTGTCATAACCATAGAATGATACAAACCAATTTAGGTAGGATATAAAATTAATGTTATTTTCTTCTGTTTACTGTTTTTTAAGCCAGTAAAATCGATACACCATACACTGAGACTCTAAAGTAGCTATTCGAACATAACTACTCGGGCGACTTATAATAAAATTTGAAGATTTTATTTTTAGTCGGCGGCATAGGTTTGCTAAGTTATTCCGTCAGCTTTAAATTTTATAAATAAATCCATGGCAAAGTTCCTTTTATTTTCCTCAGATAGATATTTCAATCTCAAACAAATATAGTAGTCGACCTGTACTATTTGCTAAAAAATTAACTAGACACTTGGACGGATATTAAGGACAAACTTTTAAAACCGATAACCATCATTAGCAGATGGAACAGTCAATACTTATTAATATCTATAACAAAGTTAGCTGAAAATTTATGACGTCGGGAGGAATAATTTCACCTATATATAGAACACTTGTTTATGTAAGTTATGGTAACAGTTTGTAAATAGAGTCCATTTTCAAAAAACAAATATTTATATCCTACAGTACAGAAGGTGGTTGAGGTATTATGTGTTTGTGCTGATGTTTGTAGCACGTGTTAGTATACCATTCGGCTTAGAATTACTCTCTGAGTCTACAGATTGCAATTTTTGAGTTATCTTGACGAAATTCGGTACGTTCTATTTTTCGAACCAAGGACGAAGCTTATTGAAACTGGCCATGTTTAGGACAATTTTTTAAGGTAGCTTTCATACAAAATTTAAGCATATAAAAGTCTTAATAGAAAGCAATTTCAATTTTGCAAAAATTAATCTTATGACATCTTAATTATGCGAGCGTCACCCATTCCTTTTCATAGGTCCCATTCAAGCCCCCTTCCAAATATCACTCTGAAGAGCCTATTTAAATAAAGGTCGATCAAATTAAGATAAATTTAAGCAAAACTCGATGTATGAAATTATACGAGGGGTTTTCCATAATTTCTTTTAACTTCCATTTTACCCCTCAGAAAAATTCATTTTAATACGTATAAATTTCACATAGATGTTAGTGTCAGCATCACATAATCAAATTATACGAGGGTCGTTTACATGTTATCACCAGATATTTGATAACATGTAAACGACCCTCGTATAATTTGATTATAGGATATTAGATAATCGAGCTTGGCCGACTATGACATTCTTATATTTCTAATACTTGTCAACATTTATTGATTGTTCAAAATCTGAAAGTAATTGAATCTAGCAATTGTTATCTAAAAGAGAAATTACTTAAAGAAGATACTTAAGATTCATCTTGGCTGCATATATAGCTTTCATATCTATTATTCATTGCTTCCAACTACTCACCAAATTAACTCGATAAACATTTTAACTTGAATAAGTTTTATGTATATAATTTGCTATGATTAAATTATATTTAATAATAGAGCATTAATAAAAATCAAATCAAATTTTCAGCACCTTTCAAATAATTAAACATTCGAGTTTAACTTTAATTTCATCAGTTTTTAGAAAAATGAATTTAAATTAAATAAAACTCTAACAAGAGGTGAAAATCCGAAGAAAAAACAATAAATACTACCCTGAAGTATTTAACAATCAACGCGTGCATGATGATGAATGCATCATCATGTGTCAGTTAAAGTCTTTAAGGCGTACTAACTTAAATAGCCAACTAACTGACTGACTGTATAACAACTAACGTATGAACATACTTTGGCACTGACTTTGGCCGTCAGGCAATCAAAAAGCTTAGACTCTAATCATCAACTAACTAACAAGTATGGAAACGAATTGAAGTAAAATGAGACAAGAAAAAAAAAACAAGTAAGAAAAACAAGTAAAAGATTATAGACGGTCAAGCCCGACTAGTTGATACTCTACACCACATTATTGGTTATAATAATGGCATAATGGTATTTTTGAATTTACCATTAACAGTGGAGAATGTTATAATGGTAATAACATTAATGTGGGATTAGTGCATTCTGAAGGGATTTTTCAGTAGGCGTTATATGGCAGCTAGAAGAAATTTTAGACCGATTGACCGTCGTGAAATTGCGCACATCGACTACATATGTCCTGATTTGATCAATTCTTATTACAATACCAAAGTTTATTTGAGATTTAAGCCACTAAAAGTGATAATTTGGAAGAGGGGTTGTATGGGACCTATGAAAAAGTAATGAATCGATTCTCTTATATTTTTTTAACATGGTTTTATTATATCATGGTTTATGAATATCAATTTGAGACAAATTTCTTTTAAATCTCTTTTATATAAAAGACTTTGTGACCTTAAATCCCTATTCCTGAAGATACATTTGTGCTGGGAGAAGTAATGGAACCATTACCACCATTTGCAATAAATTTCATAAAAACTACGGCTTGCATTCTGTTCACAAAGTTTACATGGACAGCCAGCCAGCCAGACAGACGGACACAAATTGTTAAATCAACTCAAAAAGTGATCCTGATTCGAACGGCATACTTAAAAGTAGTGATAGCATAATCATTTTTTCTAGCCGTTACAATTTTTGCACAAACGCATAATACTCCAACCATCTACGGTGGTGTAGGGTATAACCTTAGACATCAAAAAGAAAATGGTATTAATGATTCAAATCTTTTAAGTAGTGTTATAATGCCACTATTAAGTCGACACATAAGAAGAAAAATGTTTAGAAAAATCTCTTGCCAACTAAACATTATTATTGTAAAGCTAAACATACTTATACGCTTGTCAAATTTGATGGACTTGATTAGAAAAGAAAGAATTTTGTAAAAGCGAAATAGAGAAAAAAACAAAAATCAAAAATTTTAAAACAATTTGGAGAAAAAAATAAAACTTAAACTTCAAAGTGAAGGCCACAGGCATTGAAATTAAGTTTAGTGATACATATTTGATGTTCATAGTGACTTGATGCGTGTGATTGTGTGTAACACATTTTACTGACAAAATAAAAAATGCATTTTATTTGGTTAAAACTCACCGAGGAAGGGGATGTCGGGGTATTATTGTTTAAACATAAACTACAATAATTGATGAGTTTTGTAATACTTTTTTCTAAGTTGTGTTGTCATTAAAAGAACAAAAGGGTTCTTTTAAATTTGTTTTCTTCTTTTGGTCCATCGCATATATGTATGTTTTTAAAATATATTTCTTACATATTAAACCATGTTTTAAGTGATGTCGATGATGGTGTATTTGTTAGTTTTCATCGACAGAAAAAATAATACAAAAACAAAATTACAGCAATCACATCACATGATTTAAGTAGGCGCATATTAATTGTTTTACAGAAAAAATATTATGGGTATTCACGTTATATGAAGGGAACGGTTATGTTTAGTAGTACCAAAAAAAGTAATGAACTCGATATCAGAAAAAGGGAAACGGATGAAAATTTTGTTTTTCGGGTCACTATATAAAGCTTTTTTTCGAGTTGGTTATTTTATGAAAATAAATGAGTCAAACTTAAAAATAAGTATCCTAAAAATTGCGGGTATAACAAAATTGTGCAAATTATCCTTTCTTACTGATTCTATTTTGACCATTTTGGTACAAAAATAACCTGTAATTTGTGTACAAATTCTGTTTAAATTCAATTAACTTTTATTTATTTAACAATTAGCTTTTATTCACAATTTTGAGGTTGTCAGATATCGGTCTACAATATTTTTGCTATTGATCCAAATTTGCCGATTTTAAATAAAAAACTGAATCAAATAGTTGATTAAATTTCGTTAGATTTGGTAAATTTTTGCTAACCTGAGAATGTGTCCCACAGACAGATATATCTATATTATCTCAATTTTCGATTTTAATGCTAGAATATATACGGAATCGCTTTATATACTCTCATAACCACTTGTTGTGGTGGAGGTATAAAAATCTGGATGGTACATTTTTGTTTGCTAATAATAAAGCCTATGACGACAGGTACAATATTTCAATAAGCTCCCAAAACTATTACCAGAATGGAGTTTTAATATCATGAAAACCGCAGATAACTCATATACAAATGTACATTTTAGCTTTTTAGGATCATTATAATGATTACAGCCTCCTTAAAATAGTCCTACCATCACTTTTAAGTGTACGATTCGACTTAGAAACTCTTCTTGAGTCGATTTAAATATGTCTGACCATCTGTTTGAAAGGCTGGCTGTCCATGTAATGCTTGCTAGCAGAGTACAGATCGAAATTAGTTATGACCTGTCTTTTATTTCATATAGGTCCCATACAAACGTCCCCCCGGAATGTGGTTTTAAGCCTATAAAATTCTAAATTTCTATAAATTTTAACCAAATTTTGCAAAACTAAATCTTATTATATTCTTAAACGATGTGTCAGATTATACGAGGATCGGCCCATTAATTTATATTTTATAAACCTCTTGAAAAATTCACTTTAAAACCCATAAATGTTAGTATCATGGTAATATATTGCACATTTAATCATAATAAGGAAATCAAATTGTACGAGGGTCGTTCACAAATTTTTCGTAGCAGACTTTTACAATCAACAATGTAGGGTATTAAATTAAAAGTCGGATTTTATTTAAATTTTTTAAACGACGTTTTTAAGAAATTTGGAATGTTTAATGACTGCATCTCTGTAAATGCCTGAGTGTTTTCTTATGCACAATTTTGCTTTTTGAATTATTTTTTTGGGAAGAATCCATTGGTTATTAATTTCTGCTTAAAACAACAAGATGATTCTCACCAATTCTCTTACTATATCTTACTATATCTAAAATCTGAAAGATGCGGCAAAAGTGACATCTGAATATCGAATTCTTATATGTTGACTCCTGCGAAAATTACCTTATTTTTGGATCCATCAATATTAATACGTTAACCACATCAAATGTTTAAATCATTTTTTAAAGTACTTTATCTGTTATTTTTCGATGGTTCCGATTTAATCTGTAGACAAATAGTTTAAATAAACCTAAAAGAAGAAATATTTTATTTTATTGTCAGAACTGATTTGTGTGAAATTTTATAAAAATTATTTTCGCTAAAAACAGAGTTTTCTTCTTTTCTTTTCTTTACTCACCAAAGTGAATACCCCTTTCTATATACCACATATCATAGTAAAAGCGGAAAAAAGGTGTAAAACATACACAATGTGTATTTAGTATATTATGCCGCCACCAAAACAATGAAAATACCCTTTAAACACTACAATCAAACAAACAAAAAAAGTGGATAAAGCCCATGTTTAGTACCCTTGTGATTCTCTCTTTCTATATTGAAACAATAAATGATGAAGTTTCTTTTTGATGGATCATCATCAGCAAGTTTTAACAATACCGACCGACTGACATCAACTATCTACGATTGAATGAGTGTATAACCCAATATTTAACAAAATGATTAATCATTTGGCAGGTGGCAATAGGAATGCAACCAAAAAATCAACTCTGCCACACATTTTTGTTTAATTTTATTCCACACGTTTAGCAGCAACAAAAACAACTAGAAAGAAATATACAAATTTTGATTTAAAACGGTACTTAACAAAAGGGTTTGACCATTAATGATCAGTTTTGTATTTGTAGGTGTGTATATGAGTATGTGTGTATATATGACCAAAAAACTTAAATGAGGTTAACAAGAATATAGTTAAATTTAAAAAATAAACTCTTACCAAAGAAGTAATACACTGTGAAAAGTGGACAAGTTGTATTTCAAATTGTTTCTTTAAAAATATAGTTTGTAATCAAAATTGCCGATTGCTGAAGATCTGTAAGTTTTACTTGAGAAACTATTCAGAACCCTTCATCACTTTCCCTCTGTTTAGGGCATTTATTCATCAACGATTCCTCATGAGGTCATTGCCATTCTCTCGAGAAAGTGTAGTAAGCATCTACACTGATGGCGCTAAAATGGGGCCAAAGTTAGTTGATGTGTCCTCATTAAGAGTTTAACATTTGGATAGATTTTAGCCTCCGCAGTATATTATAGGCTAAAATTGCAGCAAATCCAAAGCTAAACTTGAATGAGACATTTTAGGATAATTGATGAAGATATTGTTTTTTTAATGAAAAGCGAGACTGCAATTAAGTTCCTAAGAGGTTTTTACATCGAATATGGTCCAGGAATGCCGAACATTATTAAATACTATGGCGAAAAGAGGGGCGAACTTCACAAATGAATTAATCGTCTGTGTGGTTAACCACTCACTGTCTGTAAGAAACGTACAGAGGATGAGCTCTAGTTGTGGCACAGGACAGATGGGGTAATGAACAAATGTTTCTGCTTACAAGGAAAATTTGGCCAAGATTGCATAGAGCGAAATCTCAAATTCTCTCTTGAGAGAACAGTTAATGATTTTCCAAATTGTATTGGTAAACTTAACTAAATTATGGACTATGAAAGCGTATCCATAACTCAAATTCTTAAATTCTTATACTTATTTTTTTTCAGTGTTTAAAAATATCACAAATAAACATACAAAAAGATACTAAATACTATCAGTTGATCATCTTCACCCTTCTAAACACCTTAAACTGTCAAGTGTTTAAAAAAATCCCAAAAAAGGATACAAAATGCATGAATACATTTTAACACAAAAGGCGTTGATTATATGGTTTGTATATTTATGCGTGCGGTTCAACGTTAAGTCCATCCATTACCCATCACCTAAGCATTCACAAAGTGAATGAGTCAGTTAAAAATTAACAAGCAAACTAAAGGATTAATTTATGATTTTTTTCAGCGTTTTGCTGGATTTGATTATGTATTTATTTGATTTGTTTGGCGGTTAATGCTACACCTTTCTTTTCCTTTTCCTTAAATTGTTGTTGTATTAAAATGTGCGTTTTTTCTGTCTTGTTTTGTTTGTTGTATTTTAAGGTGTATTTGTTATTTTATCATAAAGAAGAAGAAATGTTAATAAATGAAATTTCTTTGAGCAACAACAAAAGGCGCCTTTAATAATTTTAAGTAAACATGTCTGGATTTTTTCCTTTTTTTATACCCTCCACCACCAAAAGTGCCAAAAAGGTACATTAATTTTGTCATTCAGTGTGTAACGCCGAGAAGGGTTCATCGCAAATCCCATAATGTATATACTTCCATCAAATTAAAATTTGAGCCGATTTAGAAATGTCTGTCTGCGGTTAGCACGTTCACATCCACAATAATAGACAGACCTATACGAAATTTGGTCTATGTATTTTCTGTAGACCTGAGAATATTTTTATTTAAAACCAGCAAAATCGGTTTAGTATATTAAAAAATATAGACCGATGTCTGAGTCAACCTCATAATTCAGATATAGAACTTTCGTAAAATTTCGCCAGATATTGTATGTACATCATTACCGTTCAATGAATTATCAAAATCTGTTCAGTTGAAATAAAGTTAAAATAATATAACTAATTTTATGTCTCAATAAATATTGTTATATTTAAGAACAACTTTTATATATTGTACACATTTGTAAGGGGTAGAGTATTGAAATTTCGTCACAGCCGAATACAGCATTCTTACTTGTTTTTCTTTAATAAAATCAAGGAATGAAAAGGAGAATTTGAAAATAATATACTGCCTTCATTATATAATTTGTTTTAGATCTTTTTTGTCAGACGTTTACCGTTTTTATTTTTCCTTTAATACCTTGAAAATATAATAAATTTTAATTTGTTGGTAGTATTTGTTAATTATATGAGAATATCTTTTATTTTAATCATTTCCCCATAGACTTGGCTGGTATTGGCGGCTTGTGTGTTTTTAAACCTTAATTATTTTAAGACTCTTTCGAATAAATTTTAAATGTCTGAGATTTATTTTAAGGTGTATATTTTTTGGAAAATATTTTTGTAATTGGAGGATAATATGCAAATGAAAAAGAGTTACAAGATTTTAGATAAATTATCTGGTAGGAATTTAAAAAAATATTCATGCAGGTATACTTTCATCGAAAAAATATTAACTTATGTGTGGTTGTAGTTTACAAATATTTAAGTCACCTGTTGTATAATAACACCTTTAATATTTGTTTGTGAAAAAAATATTTTCGAAACTATTTTCTTAACAAATAGTTGTTGATTGAAAAACAAATATTGAACAATAAGAAAAAATATTAAAAATATAAAATAATTCTATTTTTGGTTTAACACTTCGATAAAAAAATAAGCACAAAATTATAATTTGTACATAGCGACGCCATTGTACCCTACGCCAATAGACACACTATAGTAAAATTAGTGAGCAAATTAGCATCCACTGTATATAATTATTATTTGAAACATAAGCAATATTTCCTCATTAAATACTCAAAGACTTTATAAATAATTGTAAGATTACCACATTAGAAACCCATGTTCGAAACCTAAGCAATTTTAAAATTATTTATTTGGAAAAAATAAAATTTATAGAAAACTTGTTCCCCTTATGGTTGACAAAATAAATTATTTATGTGATTTTATGTGTCCAACCAATTATTTAGAAGTTCTTGAATCAGTTGAAAAATGTTGAACAATTGAAACCGAATTTTTTAATTATATGAACATAAATAAGTAAATAGTATTGAAGCATATTAAAAAATAAAGCTGTTGGGACAAATATTGGTGGACAATATCGAAAAGCTTCTGAGCAAACAAGCCTTAAAATTTTGCGTCACGTTTGAAAGATTATGGAAGACTATTGAGCTTTGTGTTTATTAATAAATGAACCTATTTAATTCAGATAGAAAATCACAGAGTATCATTAAAGAAGGGACACTTTGGTCACCCATATGTTATATAATAGACTTTGATTGGCCACAGCACCGGGCTTTAGAACGGGAAGTCCACAAAGTGGTCAAAATGGAATGAAACGCAGTTTAGCATATGAATCGTTAAGAGTTTATTAAATTTTGAACAGCGAATTTATCGGAACAAAATGGGAAAACTACCTCATGTTTTGAACAATACCAGAGTATGGGAAAACTCAGAGCAAAATTTTTGTTTTCAAATTATCTTAATTTTTATTCTTCTTTGTGAAGATTAAAAAATATAACTTTTTTTCGATAAAAATTTTATATCTTTATTTTTTCCATTTTACTCCTTGCAAAATCGAAGAATAATAATTTTCCTCTAGCTTCACTCTTCTCTAGTCGACTATAAAATATTAGGTAAATTGTTTAGATCCATGTCTATTACAAGGATTTTTTATTACAAGTGGTGATTATATTTATATCTGATTCCTGAAAATCTTTTAGTTATATATATTTAATTTGACACAAAGGAACTTGAATATTCTGGGGCCTTTATAAGATTTTGCTCCCATTTTCCGGGAAACTTATTAATTTTACACAATAATTTCTCTGACTACATTTAATAAATGTTACTGATATCAGATCATATATTTCTAAAGCTCCCATTCCGACTTTGAGATTATAAACTTGAACCAATTTTATAGAAATTTGTACAATTTTGTTAAACAGTGTTTAATTTCCACTTTACGGATTACTGATAAAGATAACTGATTAAGGAACAATTCCACTAAAATTTAAACATTTTCGACTTCTTCTTCAAAAACATGTTTTCAAAAATGCGATCAAAAAATGTATGGCCCGGTACCAAATTTATACGTAATTTCACGAACAAGTTAACATATTTCGATCTAGTAGTTTAAGATGCAATATATTAAACTTATGTGTTTGAGGGTATTTAAGATTCGGCACAGCCGAATATATCATTCTTATTTGAGGAAAAATGGAGGATTTTCTTCACATCAAAAGAAAAGGAAAAAAAAAATTTATCAATCAAATGTAGAGATTTTTCGTAGATTTTATATGGCATAACTGCAGGTATCCTAACTTAAAAAAATGCAAATACTATTCGCTTATATCCTTTTAATATGTTGTCTTAGTTTCAAATGTGTTTTTATTCCAGATCATCAACTTATCTCTAAAAGAGTTTGTCAAATTCTATGGTCATGAATATACTTTTTATCCCACTCTGGTGAATGTTCGATAGTTTATTTCTGTCACAAAATAATTTTCGGAAATTTACGATATTTATCCAAATGAATGGGACGAACATCTGAACGAACACAAAATATTTTTCTATTTTGAAAATTAATATAGAGTATTTATATAAATAAAACATATATGTAACAAATATTAAAGTTCAGGTGTCGCGTCGTGTCATTATGTCATTTAGTTTATCTCTGGTCAATATTTTTTATAACAACACAAATGAAAATATTTTATTGTTTACTTAAATTATATCTTAAACTCTCACAACACACACATATAAATAATTGTAAACGAAATAAAAGTAAATTTTATTTGAACCTAAAAAACCACTGAAATTGTTATTTTATGTTCAAAATACTCTTAGATAATCAATGTTTATGCTGAATTTATGTCTAAAAGATAATCTAATGTTTACATTATCCTTTCATTTTATAAATATATTTTTTATTTTATTTTTCAAAATGTTGATAAATAATTTTAGACTTATGATTTGGTTGAGTGTGACTTTTTTATTTCAGTTTCAAACACTTTACCCAGGATTGTCTTTAAACATGTCTGGAGTTTTTATCTTTACAGGTTGATGGTTTTATTTTTTATCAATTATTAGATTTGTTTATTTTAACTAAAAGAGTTCGTTTTTTTATCTCTCAGTTATTTGTGGAAATTTTATTTTTAAATTCTATAATGATTTTATAATGATTTTTTGGTTTTATTATCTGGATTTGATGAAAGATATATTTTGGAGGTTGTATTCGTATTATTTAAGGATAATTTTGAATATATTAGTTATTGTAAGTGAAACAAGTGCTCATATTTAGGGAGATATTTAGGGAGACAGATCGACAAATTCCTAACAAACATTTTTGATTCAAACTTTTCACCGAAGTATTTTTGGAATCAAATTCCGATCTAGTTACCTTCGTAAAACATGCCAATTATTATGTTTAATGCAAACAAATACATATATTGTTAATCTGATTAAAACGAATGACCAGAAAAAGACTGAGATATATAATATTTAATTACAAAAGTAAAGTAACTCGTTTCTTAGCTAAGTACATCCATATGAAAATATTACGTCGAAATCTCAATTTGAATAAAAGATTTTCAAATTTTCAATTACAATGACATTTTGAATCAAAAATTTTGCCAAGTTATTTTGCGTTGTATTCACACAGATTTCTCGGTACTTTGAGCTAATGGGTTAATATTTATCAAAATCAATTTTCTTTGTATTACATCGTGGGTCAGTATCTTCAATATTTCATCTTTAAATTCACTTTCTCCAAATATGAAATTTTAATTAATAAAATTAGTATTTTTTTCAAAACGAACATCACGATATCTTGATTATTTTCCAAAGAGTAAAATAAAATTAGACTTCATTACAGTCATGCAGACAAATTAGATTTAAACTGTTTTTGGTGAAAGTTAAGCAAAATATTTTCTCCTTTTTTGCAAAAAACAAATAAAAAAATTTACATTTTTAACACCCCATTACGATAGTAAAAGAAAGCCAAAATAAATAAAGACAAAACGGAGCTTATTTAAATTAAATATCCTAAGGATTTTTTTTTGCAGATAATAAAGGTCAAAGAAGAATTTTAAAGCCCCTACTTTCAGTGATTAGTTATTTCAAAAACATGTTTTTATATAGGGAATTATGTAAATATTTAAAATTTTAAAAATTAAGATCTATTAATTCATCTCGTATCGACCTTGAATTAATAATTCTAAAGTTACAAATGTAGTGACAAATTTAATACTTTTATATTCCTACAAAATCATAAAACATTTTTATGATATTTTTTTTCTTTGTTGAAAAAAAAGAACTGAAAACAATTTAATGATTATTGTCAAAATCTTAAAAAGCAAAATTTTCCAGAATTCTTTAAAGTAAATGTTCCATTAAAATAAACTTGCCATTGTAAAACAGGGTCATTGGTGCAAAAATGCTACAAAACTTACACACATATGTATATTTCCAAAAGTACTAAAATACGAAATGATGTTGTTGTCTGTTTTAATACACCCTCCAGAAACAGACATCATACACAGATGAAATAAACCTCAACCTCATAATGTAATAAGATTTGTTTTATTACAAGTATTTTTGTTTTTGTTTTTTTATTATTATTAAACCGATTTAAGTATTCCTTTTTCTTCCTTAAAGTTTTTTATTTAATATGAAGAAAACACACCAAAATCATGTTTATGTTTAAAACTTACATAAATCGCCGAAAAAAAAGCCCTTAAAAAATCGACAATAAAAGTTTTTGTTAAAGGACAACTTAAACGTAAGAAATTTAACTAAATGACTGAACCTCACACACATGTAAAAAATACTTGTAATAAATTCTGAATGATTTTGGGTGGATTTTTTTTAAGCTTAATTTTACAAGTAAAGAAACGAGGGTGGTACAGAAAGTGGGTTATGTAAATGAATAAAAACAATTTATTTAGTTACAAGAGCCATGTCCTACAGACATAACAGTTGAGCCGTCTCGGTATCGAGTCTCTCAGGTATATATCAATCACAGAGGTATATGTCAATAACTTAATTGGCCTAAATTTCTTTGAAATTTTAAGTGCTTGTGGCTATAAAGATAACTCTACAAATCATCTAGGGATATAATTCAAGTAAAGGGACGTCATGTTGTATTGTATGAGCATAGAATATTTGAAGCGACAGAGACTTCGCTCATCGTTTCATTTGGAATGTTATCCAAAACTGAGGATACCACTACTGCCAGGAACTTCTATTGAAACCAAATAGACTCTGGCCTATATATCATGACATTCCGAATTTACTTATCCGGAATCCAGCCAGACTAATTCATATTATAGACAACATGTTGCTTTGAATTCGGAATGCGACTTATAAAATTGTATCGAGTACATACAACTTTTTAATCTCATGATGATCCACGTATCAGTAATTATCGTCAACAAAGGCTACCGTGACATCCTAAGGGTTCTAATATCTATCAAATAAATTTGTTTGGCCCTCTTAAGACATCATAATAGTTCGTGGGCCCAACTTGGAAACCTTCGTCGAACATACATATATTTCAGCTTACTACTGACACCTCTAAGGTTCAAAACTACAGAGTAGATGTAACCGAATGAG
Organism: Cochliomyia hominivorax; assembly: GCA_004302925.2. Lineage (NCBI taxonomy): Eukaryota > Metazoa > Arthropoda > Insecta > Diptera > Calliphoridae > Cochliomyia > Cochliomyia hominivorax. The sequence goes on from PYHX02000158.1 coordinate 50,118,683, forward strand.
TCAAAGGTTTGATACCAGAAAGTCTCTTGGCCCTGAAAATCCTGAGATAACATATAGTATGTGAAACCAACTTTGAAATCGGATAGTCTTCGCAAAACATATATAATTCCGCATACTCGAAACATTTTAAAGATTCAAAACTACAGGGTAGAGAAAAAGTTTTGTCGTGAAAAAATTTTTGATCAAGTTAATGTTCCCAGAACCCTCTTTACACTGTATAAGTCAGGTTAAATGACAATACAAAATAGTTGTAGACGTATGACACTAATATGGTGATACCGATATGATTAGACGTCAATGTGCGAGGGCCCAATAAGAATAGAAGGCATAATATAAGTTAATACTTTTCGCAACCCCCAAAAAATCTGAGTGATTCGGCAATACCGAGTGAGAGCCCAATTTGAATACCTAAGAAAAGAGACAATTTACGATCAAACATATGTTTTCATAATGATTGATTCATAGATCGAATTTAAAATGGATTTTACACAGGAATGAGTGTTCTTCTAGTGACTTATGGTTATATGATTAACTGGTTTCCATAGAAACATTGTGGCCATTTTGATTCATTACTTTCGTCCCTTTCAATTTCCACTTAGCTGCTTTATGAAATTTATAAAGTACCAATTATTTTAAATGCATTAAAAATTAGATTTCCAAGAGTATTTTGGAGTTAAAGCCTGATATGACCTGATACACGTATCTGAATATGTTAGTGGAACCGTCGTTGACTTAAACTTTGAAAAAAAAAACGGAATTTTTGAATTTTTTTCCAAACAGTGGTAAAATTTATACACTGAAAAAACTATTTTGGGGATGTGAACTGTATATTTTTTTTATTGCATACAAATTCAGTTGAACTTGGTGCAAAGATCTTCTCAAAAAAACTTAACTTTTTTCTGTCCATCTATCTGTTGTTGGCACTATCACATGTACAGTAATCGACAGAGTTCAATGAAATTAGGCTTGAGTATTTGTAATAGTCCTGAGAAGTTTCCAATTTAAAACCGGCGGAATCGGTTCAGTATATTAAAAGATATAGACCGATGTCTGATACAAATAAGATATAACTCATATTTATTCAAAACTTATCGGTTCAGCTGAAAAAAGTTATAGCAAAAAATATAACTAATTTTATTACTCATTAACTTTGTCTGTGTTATATTGAAGAATAGCTTTTATATATTATATATGCCTGCCTATGATAGTTTGTATGTATGAAACATAATGTATTTAATTCATATGCATTTGTGGCAGAGGGTATTGAAGAAACGGAACATTTCTACAGAAAATGTACTCACTATTTTCTTAAACATTTGACCCTCGTATATTTGAAAAGAGTTAAATAAATAAAAATGTAATTTTAAAATTATAGTTTTATAGCTGAAAACAACCTAAAAATCTCCAAAAAATAAATAAAACTTAAACGAATTAACAACAAGTGTTGTTAAAATTGAAATTGAGTTTTTGAAATTTTTATGTCTCTAAAGAGAAAATATTTTATTTTTCAATATATTTTTAGTTCATATTTATTTCATAAAATTAAGGTTATGTTTTTTTTTTCATTTTCTTGCCAAAATTACAATCATTCTTGTTGGCAGATGACAACAAAATTGTTTAACATGATCAAAATCAATTTCTGTTAACATATGTCGGTAGTTTATCATATTAACTTGTTCAAATTTATAATAATTTCTTAAGACATTTTTCTGTTAAAAGTTTTTGGAATTATTTTCAATATTATGCCAATCGCATGATGAAGGGAGAGAGTTATCGAGCTTCTGTTATTAATGTTTGAATATGATATTGACTTTTTCTCTGCAAAGAGCATAAATATTAATCGATTTTGACAATAAAAAATCACAAACTAATAAAAAATTTCTTTTTGGAGTGTATTATATTAATGGTACCAGTTTTGGGGATCAAAAATGTATAATACATTTTGGGTTTTTTTTTAAGAATTTGGGTGAAGAGAGAGGGAAAGAGTGTAACTAATTGAGACGTACATATTTTAGACATTCTTAAATGTGGCTAATGGCTGAAGAGAGAAAAGTAAATATTTTAATGTTAATTTTATATTGATTTAAATTACATTTTTAATTTTATTAATTGATTAATCCTTCATTACTTAAGGATATATGGAATACAAACAGCGTGTTTTCAATATAATAAAAAAATTGTATTGTATTTCAATTGCGTCAACAAATTCTGTGCAAAAATAAATTGTTTCCCTTAAACTATATTCCTTGCAAAAATGAGAAGAGAACAATAGATAAACTGCCAAATTTCAATCTGTCCATTTTTTGATCTGATGTAAAAAATATATACGATTTATACGATCATAAAAGATGATTTTTCAGATTTACATATAACATGAGGTCGACCTCAATCCATTGCAGATAATCAACAAAATGAACCGATATCGAGATTGAGGTTGCTAATTTATTTACCTAGAGTTGAACCAAAGCCCGAAGCCACATAGCTAACAAACTTGCTATTTTGCAGTAATGAAAACTTTCTCCCTGAATCTTAGAAGTTTGCTCCTTGCGCACTAACAAAAAAATAGGTTATCAGATCAAATAGTAATATTAATTGGTTCTTAAACAAGTAAGAATGCTATATTCGGCTATGACGAATCTTCAATACCCTCCATTACAAATTCATATGAAGTTAATACATTAGGTTCCATAGATAACGTAGAAACTCTTAAAGAGTCATAAAATTAGTTGTAACTTTGGCTATAACTTTTTTCTACTATCGACTGAGATTTTGATTTGAAGCAAGAATATATATACATTATGAGGTCCGAAATAATTCATTCTTAGCGTTACACACAGAATGACAAAGTTAATATACTCTCTTCACCACTTGTATTGTGGAGGGTATAAAAACAAAAAATAAGCTTGTTATAAGCTCAAAACTGTTTTCCGGGAAGGGGTCTTATATTTGAGCTACAACAAATTTGGACCAAGATTGTTCATATTAGTAATATACTTTGATTTTAGTTAGAAAAATCATTGTGCTAAATTTTAATGGAATTGATCTTTATTTAAATATTTTATGAACTCAAACCCGTTTTTTTCTGTATGTAGAGCCAACCGTTTTGTTATAATTCTTTTTCACCACAGACCACCAGACTACAGGAGCATAAACATTGGCCTTATTACGCTTCTGTAGAGCCATTTTATCATTTTTGGATTAAAACCCCATTTAGCTCCGATATATTTTTTATAGAAACCTACATCTATGCGCTAGTTTCCCCTTTCCTCCATTTCAATTTACGATCCATACAATCCCTAAGAATTTGACTTGGTTTGATATATCAATTTCGTTGTTCTGGAAGCGAAGTTTACCATAGTGGATTGTTTTCGTTTTCCTAGTGTTAAGACCTCATGGTCTTGCCCAGTTGAGTGCTATATAGAGAACCTGTTTTGTTTTTCTACACAATTCTATTGAACTGGTCTAAGAATTGGAGAAGAATTGGATAATTGTATCTTTGTTAACATTATTAAATGCTATGCATACAGCATGGATGCATGACCCCATGCAAGGCTGTCCCCACTGACTTACTTTTGACGTAGGAAATCGGAAATATAATACTTTAAAATGGATTACAAAAGGAAGCATAATCTGTACCAACAATTATGTTATTTGTTAGTTTATATTGGTCTTATGTCTTCAATTGGTCATATACTAAAAGTTCTTTGACACACAAATAACAAATCCTTGGGCAGGGAATTTGAAGAGGAGCATTTGGCTATCATTTAGATTGGCATTGATATATCTAGGGATGGTAACATTACGTAAAAGGCAGTAGTTGTTGTTCTTTGCAATTTCCTAACGTTAAATACCACCACTGGTTTTATTGTGCACTATTGATATGGACTTTGAAATCATTGACAGAAACAGACCTTGAATCAGGAGCTCACTTTAAAAATGTTAGCATGTCTATCATGGCTCTGATCTTGAATTCTTTTATTTTTCTATTTTCATAGAATAAGAGTTAAAAAAATGGTGTTTGCATGTGGGATCTCATTAAGTTTGATCTATATATTCCTGAATATCCTCTAGATTTTCTAGGGCCCTCAGTGATCTCTTACCCATTATATACGATATAGTCCTTTTCAGAATTGAATATCTCATATTGAAATTTAAAATATATTAAAAGTTTATACGATTTAATCTCCAAACAACTCTTTCTAGGACATTTTTGTAGAACCTGTAATTATTGCTAAGACAATCAAAATTTTATCTAATTGCTGTTGTTGGTTTAGTTTTACTCTAATCTGAATTTTGTGTGGTCTATTAGAGACAACAACTCTGTTGTGGCTATAAATTATCTAGACTAGTTCTGTAAACAATTGACATACATGACATACACATACAAAAACAAATAATCGTATATACATACATATATAACAAAGTAATTAAGTGGTCTCCTAGAAACAAGTTTTTATTCTCCGTTTATTTCCATGATTATTGGAAACGATCTTAAAGAGACAGTCCTGTTGTTGTTGTTGTTGCGGCTGCGATTGTTGTCGTTGTTTTGACAACATTATAGACCAAAATAAAGTCTAAATCTAGTTATTATCTTATCTTTTAATTTATGCAGGTTAGAAAATTTGCACGTCGCCACAACCACTGTTGGAAATAGGAAATTACTGTGTGTCGTAAGGTAGACAGTCGGTCGCAGACACACATTCAAACACATTTTACGAGTTTCAAACCATAAAAATAGGAAAAAGTAAAACAAAAACTACAGAGTTGTTTATCTCTGCTTACAAGCGGGTGTAGATTTAGTCTGAGAAATATAAAATAGTTTTGTTAGCTAAACATTTACGAGTGTCCTGTGGTTAAAGACGACAAATTAACCAATTGCTTCAAGTGTAGTTTTTGTTGAAATTTTCTTCATTAACTTTCTTTTGAGTCTGTGTTTTGAACAGGCAAAAAAAAAAATAATTGAAATATGTGTCAGTGTTATGTTCTTTCTAACATTGTTTAGTGTATTAATGATTTAATTGCTTTTATACCTTAAGACCAAAAATTCTTATAGTTTTATGTTATGGTGGGCCTGCTTTATGGAGTATTTTTTCCTATCGGTGTTTGTTGTTAATCATGTTGTTAACAATAATGAAAACACTGATTTTAGTAAATGATAATTGCTTTCAGTCTTTTTTTAGTTTAGACTTTTTTCATGAATATAGTTTAAATCTGAAAAAGATGCCTACTGAGTCTAATAAATTTTTTAACAAGTTCACCTAGATTTTTTTTTGAACAACGTGTGTGGTGATGTTGTTAAAGAAATTTGTATTGTTTACAGCTGCATAAAATTTAGGAAAATGTTAAGACTCACAACTCATTTAATTAATTTAGAGATGCGGGAACTTTACATTTCTTTTCAATGCCAACAAGTTTTTTTACGAATAAAGTTTATTGAATTACCGTCAATAATATTATAAATGGCAAAAATTGTAAACACTATCGAAATATTTTGAAATACAAAATCAATTTATTAATTAAATATAAAATTTTGCTCGCAATAATTTATTATCTCTTTAAACCACCATTTTGATATCTTTATTCAAATCATAATGTCATATAGAAATGAGCGATATTTTCATGAGTGTGCTTTAGTCACTGTGATTGGTAAATCACTAGTAACTACAGTGATTGATATTATGAAATAACAGTTACTAATAATGTCGTTCTTACTTCTTTTCTTGCATTCTCAAATGTATTTGTTCTTATTTTGAGCCAACAAAATTACTTAAAGGTGATGCTGAGCATAAATTCGCGATTTATCTAGAATTAAAATTATCCGTTTCCTAGGGTGTACAATGTGAACTCCAATAACCCTCCGTTGACTTTTATTGGACCCTTGCGATCACTGTCATTGTTTTAAAGAGCAAATAATAAAAATTACTTTCACTGGGAACGACATTATTCAAAAATCACTGTATCGCTCATACTTATTGTCATATCTTGCACTGTGAGGCAGAAACGATTCTGTTGAAAATAAACCTATAGCTTTCGATCGGCTGGATGAATTTGCATAAAATTTAACAAAATAATTTTAATATGTTTGTGTATGGTCCAGAAATATGTTAACAATTACGCAAGATTTATTTGAAATAAAAATAAACGAAAACGAAACGAGTTTCAATAAAAAATACAAAATATACATATTTCTGAAATTTTCAGGAAATTACATGAAATGAAATGTTAAAAACAAGTTATTGATTTAATAAAAGGAAAATGTGCCTTGTTATCAGTCTAAAACCATAAATAAAACTTTGACTCGTTTCAAATCGAGGCTCACTAATATGAAAACCAACTACCGATCTTAAGCTCTATGTATACGGAAGTGGATCTTGTATGAGTGCTATAATGACCCCTGTAATGTTGAGTTCATCATTTCAGAATACTACCAATATTCAATCGTCTATTCAGCTCTTATTTTTCATCAAACGTGTTCGACAATTTATTTTCCTCCATAAATTTAACCCTTTTCCACCTAAAAAGATATAAAATATGACACTTCAATTAACGAAAGTTACTCAATTAATTAAGATAATACATTAAAAATTTAATTATTGTACGAAAAAGGTTACAACGATTACAATTTGAACCTTAACTCATCATTCAAAAAATGCCATAAAAAATTGACATGATGAGTAATAATTAACGAAAAAAGAAGATAAAATAATTATTGAAATAGAAAAAACATAATAAAACACATAATAACATCATTTGATAAGGGTCGTTAGTTGTAAGTGCTCGTTGAGCAATTTCCAAAAATATTGCAAATACCAAATGACGCATAATCATGTGGCTTATTTAACCTCGAAAAAGTACACAATCAACCCCTCCAGTGACAAATAAAGAAAAAATAGTTTTTGAAAAACTAATGCAAAAATGTTCAACATAGATAAATTTATGTTTCTATGCCCATTAAATGCCTCACATTCAAACACATGTCATTTTGTGTTGCACATTATTTGTTAGAGTGTTGCATGTATCATCAGTCAGTCATCTAAAGAAATTCCATTACATTATAGCAACAACATTTACGCTATAATGATGATTGAGTTGAAACTGTATGCCACAGTGATGAATGACACCCTAAAACTACCCCGTTACAAAAAAAAAACTACTGTTTTAAAGCATGGAGTGGAATGAATTGAACGGTAGAAAGGGGTGTTATTTTAGGGGTTATTTTTTTCATAACAAATAAAATTTCATAACAAATAAATGTTTGTTTGTTGTTTTTCATTAATGGTTTTTCTTTTATATGTTTTTATAAATTTTTTTGTAGAACTTGTAAGCATGCGTAACATTTTGTAGCAGCTCATATTGCATGACACGTCTGTTGTGTTGTCTAAATGCAATTCGTGTTTTTGTCTGCATGCCAAATGTTACATCTGGCTTGTGCCACTTGAAATTGAGTGGCGTCATTAGAGCTCGAGTATGTAAGGTGTTGAAAATCAAAGGATTTTTTGTAAATATTTAGGAAATCACTTTAAGTTGTTTAATGAAACATTGAAATATAAAATACAACTTAATATGGTATTGCTACAGATCTCCCATGATCATACGAAAATAGCCGACTATTTTTGGTCTCATTAAATAGTACAGCATTCTTGAAGTGATATTGGCAGTTATTACTTGATCTATGCTACAACATATGAAAAGCATACAAAAACATGGTTTAATTTTTAAATTTAATGAATTCCCTTTAAAGTTCACACTTTCTGCTATAATGCAATGCAACCAGATCCTTTTCTTAAATCGATTCACCTTAAATCGATTCCGACTTTTACAAATTGGAATAGTGTCAACATAATGGTCTCTGCGAGTTTGAAAATAATCACGAAATTAAATACAGTAAACTAAAAGAGTAGTTCTTTCTTTGCTGAAGATTTGGCCAAATAACCAAGGAAAACCTCTCATTACAAAATGTCGCTTTATCATAATAAAAGTTTATGCGTCGTATTTCCGCTACTTGAAGAATTTAACGCAGCGAAAAAATAACAGCGAAAAATAACAGTTAATCCGATAATCCGAAGGAAATAACGAATATCACATGTTCTTTGTGAGCTTGTGATCAATATAAAGCCTAAGAGCCGAAATGAATTGTTGAAAACCAAGGATATAAATCTCCACAATACACTCACTATTTATATTGTTGACCCAATAAAATGAGTTACCTGAAAAAAATACGTACTAAAATAATTAAACATTTTCAACAGAACCCAACTGGGTCCTAGAAAAAGTTAGCCAAGCATTCAATGATATGCCCTTAAATAGTTTCCAGTGTTAAAATACAGTGATAGAAGGACTTGTCTGTTAATAGAAATGCTGGTAAAAGGAATAGTCCCCCTGATGTTTCTAATGCCAAAAAACAAAGTGCACTTTTAAGAGAGCTTTCAACACGGTTAACTCAGCGCTTGGACTATTTGGTACAAAAGTCAAACCTAATGTTGGTTTAGAAATATAAAAGGCTCAAAAAGTTCTGATAATAACTCTGCTAAAAATTTTGGGTCTAACACTGAGATCGGAAATTGAAAACAAGTTTTCAAAAGAAATATATTTTGACTATACGTATGTTGAGGCAGATTTTTTGTAATTTTCTGGTACAAAAATTTTTGTTGCTGATAATGAAGAAATGTTTAGGATCCAAAGCACTCAAAATTTTCCAAAAAAAAATTTGGTATGGCAAGCAATATGCAGTTGCTACAAGAGACTCCAAACATTTGTAACAAAGGCCTCTGTAAATACCGAAATTTTCATCAAGGGCATTTAGCAAAAAAAGCTACTTTCATTCATTAGACGTGATAATGTGTCCACTTATTTTTGGCCTGTAGAAAAACAATAATGTAGTACTTGTGCTAAAAGAGGGAAACCCTCTAAACTGACGAAGCTAATTTAAGTGAGATAGAAACGGGTTTTCCAAAAAGGTTTCAGTTGATTTTTCCTCATTTATTATTTCATTATTGCATAATATTATGAACAATGACAAATAAACGATGAGAGATAATCGTTAGCAAAAATATTTTTAATGGTCCGGTACCCAACAAAGATCAATGTTTTGCAGTTCTCGAATAATTAAAAGCTCTATGACATTTTATGCAACTAAAGACTTTATAGCAGCAGATATGTAAGTAAGAATGTTTTAAAATTAAGATGATTTGGAACAGCTGTTTCTCTCTAAGAGAAGAGTTTTTAAAAACTTTCTTTTAGTATTATCGGAAAAATTTTATAAATAAATCATAATCAAACTCATTTCGAATTTTTAATTAAGATGCTAAGATTGCTGAAATTGTATGTCCCTAAAGGACATGTGGTACTCTTATATATCAGTGAAAAGATGGGATTTATATTAGCAGTATATGAATCTCAATTGCTTTAAAATAAATTGAAAATATTTGTTATAAAATTAAAATGAAACATCGTAATAATTTTCCACGCTCCGGAAGCTGAAACGTTAGGTCATCTTCCTGTTTTTGTTATGGGGAAATTATTTTCCACAGCGACCGTTATCCAATTTACTTGTAAAAATTACAGTTATCGCAAACAATGTCCAATGAACTCTTGAATTTTTTTGATAAACTCACAGCAGATGTAAAAACTGTTAATATCAAACTTACTATGACCTTAAAATGTAATACTTAAAATGAGCTCCAAACTTATGTTCAGAATCGACAAATGTTTCTTATCTCAAGTAGGTAAATAAATACTCTGAACCTAATGAAAACTACCCCCAATACTATTAGGAATATCCCTATGTTACTAAGAAAATAGATTAAGTTACAATAAGATCATTAAATAAAAGAAAACGTTATAAAATATCTATTCAACTATAATAATGGAAAATAAGGAAGTTATAAAATAGAAGATCCTTAAAAGAAAGAAATTATAACTGTAAAAACTATTAAGAACATAATGAAATTTGAGTTGTTAAAGGAGATGAGCAACAGAAAAAACAGGATATAACTAATACAAATACAAAATTATGAACCCAAGATGCACACACACTTGAAAATTCAAAACTGTTATAACAAGAAGATTTGCACCAACAAACAGATGCATTTTTATACCCTTCACCACCACAAGTGATGAAAAGGGTATATTAACTTTGTCATTGCGTATGAAACTCAGACTCCATAATGTATTTATTCTTGCATAAAATCTGAATCGATTATCTATGTCCATCTCTCTGTCTGTTGTTGTCACACTCACAACCACAATAATTGACAAATATCAATGAAACTTGAAAAGTTTCCTATTTAAAACTAATTTGCTTAATATAATAAAAGATATAGACCGATATCTAAGGAAGTTAGTAAGTTATATATCTTATACATCTATGAGTTTGAGTGTGTATGTACGAAACATAATGTATTTACTTCACACGCATGTGTGTTGGAGGGTATTGAATATTCAGTATTGCCGAATATTAAAAGGTGTTGAACATTCGGCATTGCCGAATATAGCATTCTTACTTATAATCTTTTATTCTTCCAGATACAAAAATAAATAAACAAATAATTGAAAACACAATTCAAACAGATTTTTATGGGTGGCAACGTTTTATTATTAGAAATAAATAGAGAAAACATTATTGATCTTGCAACAAGGTGTGTTCGATAGTCTAACAAAGTGTGCCAATTTTTCTCAAGTGACACTCGTAGGATAAAAAAAAGAAAAAGAGTCTATATTTATGTTAAAATTCTATGACATATCTTCTCATTTCCATCTTAGAGAATTGTGTAGGTAAAAGAGAAATTACTAAATAAGGAAGATATATATATTTATAGTCTTAATAACTTGCCTTTTTTATAATCTGATAAAATTGGAAAAGACTCCAAATATAAGCGCCAGTATTCTTGAAAGTTCTAGGCTCTTTAAACACAGATTGTCTAGAGATTAATTATTGATTTTATTAAATGAAAAATTCCCAAATAATTTAGTTTCCTTTGATTCGATTTATTTTTTTAATATTGATACTTAATTTGATATAAAAACTTATTAAAGTGATATAAGAATGTTTGAAAGGTTTGTTTGCTTTTAAGATCAATAATTTACTATAACAAATAGCTTAAGGGACTTAATTTATTTTATGTTTTTGAATCCAAGAATCTTTTGAAGACGCCACCCTTGCATGTTTCATTTGGAAATATAACGAAAAAAGAGATCATTAAAAATCGATAAAGTTTTTTTCTGTTTTTTTTTTGTATATTGAAGTTAAAAAAGTGATGAAACAACGATTAGTTAAATGATGTTTAAAACACTTTAAAACATAATTAGTAAAAAACTATGTTGTTTTAGTAAAATGTGTGGTCACAAGATTTATATGGGATCTTGTTTATTTTGATTTCAATTTAGTTTTCAAAATTGTTGAGAAATTTACAATAAGTAAACGATTGAGAACTTATTTAAAGATAAATTATATGAAAAATATTTAAATATATTTATTTTTAAGTTTTAGATAGTTGTTTTTTTAAATTCTTAAGGAAACTTTAATTTTAAAATTTAATGGAAGACGCATATCACCGCTAATATATACTCCAAATAAATTGGTCTATATATTATATAGACTCCTAATCACCTTTGTGTATTAATCTTAATCTTAAATTAATGGACTGATTATTGATGGAACTTTATATGGGTTGTCAACCTGCAAAGCAAACACGTTTGCAAATTCAATGTAAAATTAATCAAAGCAATTATTTATTACTTAACATTTTTCAGTTATCATTTTGAATTATAGATAAAAGATGTTAATTTAACATTGTTAAATTCACAAAAAACTGCAATAAATACATGAATGAAATGAAAAGTGATCTTAAAATTGCAAAAATATTTTTCTTTTGAGAACTAAAATTGACAAACGATAGTTGTCAGTTACTATTTGCAATATAATTCAGGGAACTGGTAACGCAATTGAAGTTTGGTTAATGCTATAACACTAACGAAGTTACAATGACAAAGTATCTCTATATTAGAGTTTCTTGGTGTTAGTTTTATATTGAGTTATGGGCCGATCTTCATAAAATTTCGAACATCGAATTCTGTTCATGTTCATCTTACTTAAACTAAATAGTAATACAAAATCAATAAATTGATTGAAACTTAAACACTTTATAGCGATATTCAGAGTGGATCTTTTATGGAAGCTATAAGAAATAATGAACTGAAATCTTATATTCATTACCACATTTCTGAGGATCATCATTGAGAGACCAGTAATAACCAAAGACAATATCAAAATAATACTGCGTGAATATCAACTAGATATATACAAAATTGTGACTTGTACGTTCGAAAAAATCTCCAAATTACACCATTCGGCTCAAAACAGCTTTTGGTATCGAAAAGAATTGTAAGCGTTTTAAACACGCTACAGATTGCAATTTTGGAGATAGATTATGAAAGAGATTTGACAAATATTACCACTCTGGTCTATGAAACCTTTTGAAATCAGTAATGTTCGATTCAATATTTCGGGCAGCTCACAGTTATAAAAATGTTTGAATTAATTTTTATATAAATTCTGATTTTGTTCTAATACGTTTATCTATGAGATCGTATGTCACATAGAGATTCATTTCTGGAAATAACAAATCTGAAAAAAATTAGTTTTGTAATAATATAATTAATGCAATGAGACTTTTCCAACTAGAAAACACTGTACCAAGTTTTGTGAGGACCTGCCCATAGTTATCTATATTCTTCTGAAAATCACCTTTGATAAATTTCGTTTATTTCGATTTAAGGCATTCAAAGTGTTATTTTTAAGGGGAATTGTACGGGACCTATGAGAAATAATGGATCGATTTTCGTATAATTTGGCACAATTAAAACCTCATTCCGGGAGGAACATTTGTATGAGGGCTAGGTGAAATAATGCACCCTCAACACCAGTTTCAATAAGCATCGTCCTTGGGCTAAAATAATGACACATGCTGAGTTTCATCGAGGAATCTCAAAAATTGCGATCTGCATTTTGTTCACAAATTTTACATGGACGGCCAGCCAAAAGGAAGTATGGATATCGTTAAATCGACTTAGAAAGTGATTCTGAGTCGAATGGTATAATAAAAAGTGGTAGCAATATTTTTCCTGTGCGTTACAAATTTAAGCACTTAAGCGGTATAGTTTATAAAAATGATCTATGATGTGGAACCTTTTTTTGAAAATAGTAATTTTTTGCATTTCTTTGTCGCGTTTAACCTTTATTCATCTTTGTGGTGATGAAGGGTAAAAAAAGGCTAAAAGTAACAAAGTTATGGAAAAGAGTTTAATTCTATTATTAGTTCAAGATTGCTAAAAATGTGACTAAATTAGGAACAGGTCCGTAATTTTCTGGTTATATAAATCTAAAATTAGTGGAATATTCCACAATTTTGTGATTTATGTACTTTAAAGTAATTTTCTCGTTCTTATTCGACCAAACTTCTTGAAATGTAGCATTAGGATGTAAGATGTAGTTTGGCCTTTGCCTAAATTTATTTGTGCCAAAATTTAGTTAAAATATCGACGTATATATGAGTTTATGATCTTAAAACCCTTTTTTTCGGGAGGACATTTGTACAGGAGGTAAGTGAGATTAAAAATCTTTAATTCATACGTAAGATTAGAGTTGCACAAATATCCGGAATGAAATAATTTACTAAATCTTGAATAAAAGTACAGTTTTTATTTCTTTTTTAATGCCGGGAATTTGTTGGTGTAGGAACATAAGCGTTATAGCAATATAAATGACGGACTTAGTAGTCAATTCGAGTTTAGTGTAATCTAAGAATGATGTACCGAAAAAGAAAATATTAATTATTTAATATTTCATTTAGTTGCGAAAAGAGTTCAAAAACAATTTTATTAAACGTTAACGGTTTGGAAAATTACCAAACAAAATTTTGCATTAAATTTAAAATTACCATTTAATTTAGTTCAGGTTTAAGTATTTTCTAAAATTTATAAAGAGCGGTTATAATTTTTATAATAAATGTTCTCTTTAACACCAATAACTCTTAAAGTTTAAAGCAAATAATTATCAAGTTAAAAAAAGCTCTTTAAATGTTTCATTCCATTCTATACCCATTTCGAACTCTTTAAAATCCATAAAAAAACTCTTAAAAAGCCAAAACAACTCTTAACAAAATTAAAATACATCAATAATAAATATCAATATCTCTTATTTGACTACAAAATCCATAAACAAATCAATATTTAAGAGAGTCTCTTAAACAACAAATAAATACTTTGTGTTATGAACGTGATTCAATTATCTTTGTGATAATCAGTCACGGTGACTATTTTTTATACAATTTTATGGACATACACACACATACACACTTGTACACATTTACACAAATGTAGTCACTTACAAACATAAATAACTGACTCATAGATTTTTTTGTCGTTAAGACTTCAATATTCCTGTCGTTTCAGCAACGAAATGTTAAATTTTAGAAGAGTTTGTTTTTGTATTTTTGAATTTGTACGTACTGTTGCCAGATTTGACAATTTAAATATTTAATTTTATATGTTTTTCGAAAAAATTGTACCATAGAAATGTTCTGTCCGCCTTAATTTAAGAGGAATTACCCAGATATTTTTATGTTTTTATAAGGACTTCGGTATAAACTCAGTTCAGTAACAAACAACTTACGTACCGGTACCCTACCAAAATGCAAAAAAATAAAAATGTTTTAATATGTTTCACCACTTTTGACGACTTCCAAATGTAAATTTGACGATTTGACGATCTTTTTCCTTCAACTCTGACAATCTTTGTCCAAATTTATCTGGCAACTATTTTTGTAGGTAAAAATTGTATGATTTGAGTTTAGATTTTTTATTTTCGATCTTTTTTGATTGAACGTACACGATCAAAAACGATCGTTGTTGTTGTTGTTTTGTAAACAACAACAATAACAATTGTTGGAGTAATAAAATTATAACTCAGTTTAAACCGTTGATATGAATAAGATATTAGTTTAGGTTACTTTTTCTTTGTTGCTTGTTGTTGTTTTTGTAGCATAATAAACGAGTATAAAAGTTTTTCAGAGTGTGAGTAAATTTATAGGAATATAAGCTTTTTTGTTATTGTTGTTTGCTTTTTTAAAATTTTAAATGTTGTTGCGTTTACTAAAACATTAAAAACAACTACAACAAAAAAAGCAACAACATAAAATACTACTACTAATACATTTGCAAAACTTGTAATACTAAAAGCCAAACACACACTCATAACAAACAACTAAACGAAAATTTTGTCCAGGTGTTCATGTTTATTCGTATTATAGTTTTGTTGTTGTTGTTGCTGTTTTTCATTTGTTTGTCTCGTATTTTGTGTTGTTCATGTTGTTTTTGTTATAAAATTTGTTGTTTTACTAGTATATTTGTTTGTATGTATGTAAGTTAATAGTAAATATTAGTAACTAGAAGTCGAGTAAGTGTAGTATATTTAATTTACCAATTCCTTGTTTTAAAAATTTTTAATTTAAAAAATATACATTTTTTTGTCCATTTAAAGTTTATTTTAGGTAAAAAATTTTTTTGGAAAAAAATATGGAACTGTGTTAAGGAAAATATGAAAAAAAGTTATACAAATATGATAAAATAATTGAATATAAATAAAAAACATGATCAGCACAGTACCACCCTAAAAAAGCTATAATGTATGTAAAAATTTTCATTTAATTTTTTATTGAAAATTAGAATGGGTTTTCGGGCTGTTTTATGTATGAAAATGAATGGTTTTATGTAAGAAAAACTGTGTTTTGAATAAATTTACAATTTTTTTAACAAAAGTTCTATAGAAATGAGTAATTAATTCAATCTCTTATAATTATGATTTCAAATTGTTTTGATTGCCTTAGAAGGCTAAAATTAATTAGAAAGTCTGTCAGAATTTGAAAATTTTTTTTAAAGGATACATAACGTTCTCTCAATTTTGAAATAATTTTTCAAACCTTTTTCAATTTCACCATTATTAAAATTCCGGCTTAATATTGCATTTTTAATAGGATCCCTGAACTCTTCAAATTAATAATTATTTTAAATGGAACAAAGTAGTTTTATGGTTGGTTGTGATATGATTTTAACTTCCTTCATCACCATTTTAACTGAAAAATATATATTAACTTTATCATTCCGTGGCAGAAAAAACATTTAAAACCCAATAAAGTATATTCTATATATTCTTGCATAAAATCAACGATTTAGTTAAAACCGTCTGGCTTTTTGAAAAATTCAATTAAATTTGCGCAAAATGTTTGTTATCATTCTAAACAGATTTCAGTTATTTCTGTCCAATATTGTTATACATCTTCAAAATTCCATTGAAAAACTTTTCCACATTTTTAATTAAAACTGTTTGGACCTGGAAATTGTTGAACTATAATGTACAACTATGCATGAAATCAGATCTATAGACAAATTCAAAAAGCTTAAAAAATAAAATTATAATATACTCCGAAATCAGTCTGTCATTTAAAACCCGAAAATTGGATAATCCAGGAAACATTATTTGAAGTCATAGTATTGTGCTATATTCATATATATCGTCTTCATTATGCTACATCTGCCATATAGGGCACCATTTTCTTAAAAATGTATTAAGCTGAAATATAAACATATTTAAATGAAATTTGGCATTAATAGTATTGGATATGTCGTGTATGTATTTTAAGCACATATATACGGCCCGCAGCTTACCTGGCAGTAGCTCCAATATGACGCTACTTGCCTAATTATAGTATTCTTAAGCTCTTACATTTTCATAAATTTTCTAAAAAGTAATTGAAAGAGGGTACATGAAACTAAGCACAGATGAATATTAGTTGTTTTACTTAACGAAGATTTAATTATCTAAATATTTTCAGCGAATAAATGATGAGTCACATATTGAAAACTTAATACCAAAGTAGTATTTTGTACATAATGGGTTATACTATGCTATTGGTTCCGTAAAATAAATAATATTGTTGCTTTTGGAAATCAAATATGGTCGTTTTCCATACATTAATCGCTATTTTAAATATACTTGACGAAAGTAATAAGGTCAAAAAAACCTATTTTATTCTATGCAAATTACACACATTTTAGATGAGAAAAATTTAAGTCATTGGTTATAAATCAGGTCTCTTTTTTATATCATTTATTTTAAAAAGATGTATAAAGACCATGAAAATCTGAATCTGTTTCTAAAATTTAAAATACGATATAAAATTTTTTGTATCGACTTATCATTTAAGTCGATATAAAAAGTTTTAGGATTATAAATATATATATTTTTTGTTCTGGATAATGAAGTTTATATTTCTTAACACATAAAAAGAGTTTTTGAACAGAAAAAATTGCTATGAAATTGAATTTTTTTAATAAAATTATAAAGATTTTTTCTTACCAAAAAACGAAAAGAAATATTGTAAGATGAAATCTTTCGGATAATTTTTTGGTTAATACAGGGGATGCAAAAAGCACAAGAAAAGTGACGTAAAAAAAGTAAAAAAGGTCTTAAACAAATATTGCATTAGAAAGTTTTGTGTAATACGAAAATATACTTCAAAACTGTGTATCAAAAAATATATATATATTTTTTCAAGAGATCATAATATGGTCATATAACATAGTCTGATTCGACATTATGCAACCACTATAAGAAATTTTTGATGCCTCTTCACATGTGAAAAGTTATTAGACGCTATTTAGAAAATAATTCAGGAATACAAAACTATTTTAAAAATATATCAAATTTCGGAAAAATTGTTTAAAAATGTAACTGAATCAACTCTAAAATCTTTATTGAAAAATTTGTCAAAAATGGTTCTCGATTAAAATTTAGATTTTTTCAAAATATTTCAGGAAGATTTTAATAGATACTTAAATTAATAAAATTCTGGTCGGTTTTTGTTTAAGGTTTTATTACTAAAATGATATTATTATTGCACATAACTTCGCATGCAATGTACGAATAAAGTATTATTAAGAGCTTATATAGTTACCCAGATATTCTATTCTAAAGACTATAAATATTCCCAAAATCAGATATTACTTCGAAACTGCTTAAAAGCTTGAAGCAAGAATATCAAAAAAAATAAATATGATAATAAAATTTTTGTCGTTTCCAAAAAAATAAATTTAAAACTCAAATTTTATGACCAAAAAATCAAGGGATTTTTGGTGGATTCAAAGGGTTTGAACATTTTAATTAGATCATACAAATATTAACAATAAATTTCTTGTTAAAATTTTATTCATTTAATTCTTGTTTTTTTTTTTTTTTTGCAATATAAAATTAATTTCTGGAGAACATTTTTAAAATTCTGCAAGTTCCTCGAAATTTTTAAATTCAATTTCGTTACAATTTAAAAGCGGTTTGATTTAAATTGAAGTATTGGAAGTTTTTAATATATTTTTTACAGATATTTGGATGCCGATAGGGGATCTTCGAAAATTATTTTTTATACAAAAATTTGTTTTCAATTAATTAACTTCTACAAATTCCGAGATAAATTGTAAATGATGATATACTGTACTAAAAAGTGTATTTTATTTTCTTCTCCAAATTCTGTGTCAGGAACTATTAGCTTCTCCAAATTTCATTCCTGTTTGCAAAATCATTTTCTATATTTTTATTCTTTTTTTAAATTTTTTAATATATTCAATTCTAAATTAAATATTTGGAATATTTTTTAATTATAAACTTTATGTGTTTAATTTGTTAAAAAAATCTCACTTCATATCTAATTGCTTTTCGATTTTATTTCTCTCAAAACTTTTCACAATAGATTATTCATTCGATTTTGTTCAACATATAATTATTTCAGACCATTTTTTTCTTTAAATATTTTAAAATTCTTGAGTTCATTGAACTTTTACTTTAATATTCAAATAATCCTTCAAATACACTCCTTGTTTTTTATCGAAATCCTCGACTATAATTCAAGTAGGTCTTTAAATCATACGTAAAAATAGACATGAGCACACATTAACATCCTTAAAAATTGTAGTGTTATAAGACAAGCGACCACCTGTCCCTCCTAACACATGGAAGTCTATATTTAGACTATTTGAGTTTGAGCAAATGCCACAATACTTAAAGCGATAAAAACGAAGCAGGAAAACGAGAACCTTAGAAGAAAAGATCCTACAGAAAAATTGTTAAAACAAAAACAAGAGTAATAACAAATACAAAAACGTGTTACAAACATGAAGTGACATGAAAAGTGTGCTCAGTAAAAAACACAACTAAAAGTAACAGAGCATAACAAGGAACTTAAAAGAGAAATTAAGGTTTAGGTGAGTTTTATGCCACAAAAGAAATACCTAAAAATCTAAAACCAACAGCTAGAGAATAATAAAAAACAAGAGTTTAAAGAAGGGATTAAATGAGTAGAATTTGTAAGAAAAAAGAGCATTTTGTAATATGAAATTAGATAGTTAATTTATGAGAGAGTAGTAAACAAGAGCATAAGAGAGAGATTTTATTGTATTAAATATATAGAAATCAAGGTATATAAAAAGATTTTTATGTTAAAGTATTGGTAACATTTGCCATTGGTTGTTGGTGTTTGGTATTATTTAAAACCATTATAACGGCACGCGTAGCCAACATGTGTGTTGAACATGCTTAAACAGGTTTAATGTTTAACAGATAACGACAATACATATCCACACATACACACAGTTACTCTTACACCCATAAACACCACTAAAACATAGCGGTTCACTAAACACACTAGACCAAATGATTGGTGGTTGAAGTGGTTGAAAATGCTGTCAGTCTAGTATATACAGTAAACAGTAAACGTGTTGTATGTATTTGTTAGATGTATGTAACAAAGTGAGAGAGTGTGTTCTTTTGTTTAAAGAGAGTGAGTAAAATTTAAGCAGGTGATACTCGCTTGAGAGAAGAGTAATATTTTCAAATTACAACGGTGGAGTGTTGCATTAAAGAGCTATTGAAATATTTCTCAGCCTATATAAACTCGTGATAGTTTATGCTCTAGCACAGTTCTTCGTTGCTTTTGCTTGCGTTCACATCGCTTATTAAGGAATTATTAACAGAATCAAGAAAAAATTTAGTTTTCAAAACGCGCTTTTTGTTGTTTAAGATCTTTAAGAACATTTGAATTGAGAATTTAGAAAATCACTAAATAAATTTTAAAATAAAAAAACGATCTTACTACAAGAAAAAAAAAACAAAACATGTTACAACGTGTATAATTAACGGTTTTAAATAATTAAAAAAACATTTTAAATAAAAAAAAAACATTAAAAAATATAAAAAAACAATTGTGTTCATTTTTAAAATTTAAAAATTACGAGAAAAAAATAAACAAAATGCATAATATTGAAGATATGCTAGTGGAAAAAAATTATTCCAAGTGTCCTTTGAAAAAACGTCCTGTACACTATCACTTCGATGAGGATGATTCAAAAATAATGATGGATACAAAACAATCAAATAACACAATAGTGCCTCTTAAAATGGATAATGATGAACCCGAAAATTTAAGCTTGAAAAAGGATAATTGTGAAACTGCCGAAAAACATATTGTTTCTTCCAATGAAGAGGAAATGATCAATGTCAGTGATTGTTGTGAAGATGAAGGAGTCGATGTTGATCACACTGATGATGATAGTATGTGTGATGAGGAAGATGAAATGATCGATTGTGTGGATATTGAGGATAATCACAGTGAAGATACAAATACTACACAGGCTGCAGCTTTAGCGGCAGCTGCTGCTGTGGCTGCTGCTTCAGCGGCTGTTGTAGTGCCTACACCCACATATCCTAAATATGGCATACAACCCTGGAATTTCCATATGTCTCCTTACACCGCTGAATTTTATCGCACCATCAACAATCCTCATTTGGCTCAACAAATTTCTCCTTTAAGAGGAGAACTTCTATCTCCCAGTTCTCCTTCTGATTCCATTGGTTCTTTGTCACCTCCTCCTCATCATTACTTAAATGGACGTGCCAGCTCAGTATCACCTCCCATGCGCACAGATGTTATCCACAGACCCATTGGTGTTCGTCAAATGCCTTCTCAATCTCCTCAACATCAACACAGATTTATGCCTTATCCTTTGCCGCCCTATCCTCCTCACCATCAATCTGCTGTCTCTTATGCTTTGGGCTATCCACCACAACATCATCATGCTCCAATTTCACCAGCCTACTCAGAATCATCTTATTATTCCATGCGTTCCTTGACACCAGAATCCTTGGCTTCACCAGTTCCCGAAGATCTTTCGGTTAAGCCCAGCAATGTCTCTAGCAGTATGAAAACACCTCAAAAATCCAGTGTTATTAAATCAGAAAAAATTGAATTATCTCCTGCTGCTGGATCACCACAAGCAACACCAGTTTCTTCTGCCTCTACACCAGCCAAAAAAGAGAAAAATGGTCCTCCTCGCTATCAATGTCCAGATTGTCAAAAATCCTATTCCACCTTCTCAGGACTCACCAAACATCAACAATTCCATTGTCCTGCTGCCGAAGGTAATCAGGTAAAAAAATCATTTAGCTGCAAAGATTGTGACAAAACTTACGTTTCCTTGGGTGCATTGAAAATGCATATACGCACGCACACTTTACCTTGCAAATGTAATATTTGTGGTAAAGCTTTCTCCCGGCCATGGTTGTTACAGGGCCATATACGCACTCACACCGGAGAAAAACCCTTCAGTTGCCAACATTGTCATCGTGCTTTTGCTGATCGTTCCAATTTGAGAGCTCATTTGCAAACACACTCCGATATTAAGAAATATTCCTGCACCAATTGCTCCAAAACCTTCTCTCGCATGTCCCTGCTAACGAAGCATTCAGAAGGCGGTTGCCAAGGTTCTCATAACTCTACAAATAATTCTAGCAATTCTTCAAATGAACTAAACTCCTATCCTGTCTACACTGAACATTAGGAAAATTTTTGACAAAACCTAAAAAAGTTTGCCATATTTTACAACAAAAAAAAAACAGAAAACCACCAAAAATTAGTTCCTAAAAATCTAAGACAATTTTTAACAAAAAATAATCTCAACTATTTCTCTTTCGTAAAAAAAAAAATTCAACCTGGTGTTAGATTTTTTCCTTAAAATGAAGGCAGAGCCTTTTTTCTTTTTTTCTCAATTCTTTATAAAACCAAAACTCTAGTCAGCCTCTCATCACAAAAATATCTCCTACAAATCCTTGCATTTATTTTTCCTTCTCTTTATTTGTAGAGTGCCTGTACAAATGTATTATAATTAGATTTTCTAGTTTTTAAGAAAATTTTCTCAAAACTGTATATTTTTGTATAAAAAAAACAAAACAAACAAATCAATATTTTGTAAAGTAGAATTTAAGCTTAAAATATATATTTTTTACAATAATGGAAGACAATGTTTCATTTTTAAGTAACAAAAAACAAATAATAAGAATATATTTTTTATAAAAAATGGAAATTTATATTTAGAAATATTTAAGATATTTTTTATATACAAATATTTTTTTAAAGATAAATGAAATGTTTTTTAGTTTTATAAGAAAATAATTTATTTTAAAAAGTGAATTTTAAAAAGAAAATATATAAAAAATCATATTTTATAAAAAAACAAAATTCCAAATAAAGTATTTTTATTTACTTTGGGAGCTGGATTTAAACTTTGGGAAATATTTATAGAGATACTTTAAGAAAACATAACGATTAGAATGTATGGATTTTTCTTGAAGAAACCAAAAAAAAAATATTTTTACTCTGAAAAAAAATTTTCAACTTCAAAATTGTTTAAAATTTTTGAAACTTTTAATTATTTTCATTATTTTATTTCTTAACTGAAATTTTAAAATTTGAAGAAAATATCTTTGATGCAAATTATAAAATGTTCATTATTATATAAAAAATTTGGTGATTGTAGAGCTTTCAATAAATGACATTTTGAAACAGATTGCACAGTGTGTCCAAATAGATTTCTTTTGGAAATAATTTTGTAACTTTTGAAATATTACAGATATTATAATGAACTTTCTTATAAACTGAGCTGAGGTTTCTAAGTTGATTTAGAGTAATGCAAACTCCTACATGGTCAGGGACGTAGTCTGTGACGCTCTAAAGTTAGCCACCTCAGGTATGTAGATTTTTTTAAAAATTCGCCAAAAACCCATTTATTCATTGAGAGAAAGGAAAATGCATACAGATTATCTTTGTAAATTTATATAAAAAATAAGCTTGTATAAATTGAGTTATCTCTTATAGTTTTGGAGCTATTGAAGTCGAAAATAATTTCTAACACCTTTTTAGCCTGCTGAAAATCTACACTACACGTTTTTTGGTAAAATTTAACTATTTTCAATGCATACACGACAAATGATTGACCATGTGTGGGTAAAGCTCGTGGGCATGTATCTGCCCCAATGTCGTCTGAATTTAGTTTACATGCAGTAAGCGTAGTTTTATAAACATTAACAAGGAATATCTATATACAAAGCTTCCTTTCTCTCAATTTATGAATGGATCTTTGGCGAATTTTTAAAAAATCTACATACCCGAGGTGGTCAACTTTAGAGGGTCACTGACTATGCCCCTGACCATATAGAGACTTGTGTGCCTCCAAATTAACTCAGAAATACCGCTGTTATGTGAAATGTCATTGATATATGTTTAACGGTACCAAAGTTAAAGATTATTTCAAAAAATCTATTCGAAAACACTGTTTTCTGTGAAACATAATTGTAATGAAGAAAAATACACTTTTCCATATGGCTGTATATTTTATGCTCCACACCACATTAACCGATCATATATAAAATCGATTTTGAATATTTTCTTCAAAATCTGAAAAATAGGATATGAACGCAACATTTGCAATACTTCAAAATCCAAATATATCAAAATGGCTTTTATTCCATTTTGTGATCATCAGTATAAGGAAATTAATTTGTTACAATTTTTCCTCCACTTTTATACCCATTTTGGCCTCAGAAAAATTAAAAATATATTTTTGCTTTTGGTTCATACAGAACAGAAAAAATCACAATATATCCAGTTTTTTGGAATTTTCTTCCATTTAATTTACTACTATAAAGTAATTTTAAAAAATAATCGTTTGTTCAAAGTTTATTTTACTTCAAATAGTTTTCCTTATGATTAAATGCATCAATAAATACGGTAAAACAATTATTTAACCAATAAACACGAGTTTACTGCATTTAAATATATTTGATTTGTTATTTTTGTTTTAAATAAATCCTTGATTGAAAGGATCATTAGAATTGGTAAAGAATGTAGTTTCAAAACGAAATTTAGAGGTCTCTTAATGAAATTTCTTCTAAAGAATCTTTAAAGTTGTGTACTTTGAAAAAAACTGGTCAGTATATCTTTGTACCCTACATCACCGTAGGTATTTGAGTGTATGTGATTGTTTTGATATTTGTAACAGACAGAAAAATGACGTTATACCCACCTTAAGTATACCCTTCGACTTTGAATCACTTTCTGCTGCCAATGTTAAGATTGAGGACATATTATTTTGGTCAAATATTTGAGAGTGCTCTCATACAAAAGTCCTACTGAAAAGAGGTTTTATGCTCTAAACGATCCTAAATTATATTAGCGATTTTAATTTAAATTTGGCAAAAATAGGTCCAAGTAAGTAAGTAATAAGGTATTCTAAACCGATGTGCAAAATTAGGCGTGGGTCGATCTAGTGCTTCTATTAAGTCTCATATAATTCCCTTTCCAAATATATCATAGAAGGAACATAAATCTCACACATAATATTGTATTGTAAATTATACGTGGGTAGGTCCATAATTTCATGTAACTCGTCACAAAAATACATTTAAAACGAATAAAGTTATAAATGTTTGTTTCGCAATAATGTACTGCACACTTAAGAATAAATCAGAAAATAAAATTACTACCACTGTGGTGTAGGGTATTAGATAGTCGGGCCTGACCGCATATAAAATTCATACTTGTTTCATTGATGTAATAGAGTATTTTATTAATTTTAGTCTAAAACAAATCTCGTGATTAAAATTTCATCCATGTCTTAATTTTCATGAAATTTTCTGTAAGAGTTTCAGATATATATAATACATATATACCAAAATCGGTTAAATTGGAAGAAATGATAAATTTGAAAAGGTGCTTATGTCTGATATAAAAAAATTAAAAGAAATATTTTTTGTTTATCTGTGTTGTTATATAATATCAGACGCAAATTACAAATAATTTTAAGTGAAATTTCGAAATTATAATTAAAGTTAAAAAAATAAAAAAATTTCAGTTATTATGATTAATGTCAAACAAATAAATATATTGATTATCTGATTGACATGATTGACCAGAAAAAAAGAGCGTTTTTAAATTATTAAATATTTTCCACAAAAGCCAAATTGGTACTACAAAAAGTTAGCCAAGATTCAAAGATCTGCCGTCAAACTGTTTAAAATGTTATTTAACAGTACTGGGAAGAACTTAGCGGTTCGTAGAAAGCCTGGTTCAGGTAGGTAAAATGATTTACTTGATGTTCCTAGAGCAAAAAAATTGCTCCCAACTCATTCGGTAGTAAAGCAGTCCGGTTAACACAATGCTCGGCCTATTTGGTACGAAAAGTTAAAGCTAATGCAGGTTTAAACATCCGAGGCCAAAACAGTTCATGACAGGAATGCTAATAAAAATTAAGGGGCTGCATAATGATTGACGTAAGTTCTGACAGATTTCCTGCTAAAAAGTTTTATATTGCTGATGCTCGAATGAATATAAGACGAAAAGTTTAAAATTTTTCCAAAACAATCTTTATAACGCAAGCGATATGTAGTTGCGGCAAATGATAAAAATCATTTATTACAACGGACTATATAAATACCAATATTTACATTAAGGAAAAAAGTCGTTTCCATTCATAAGACTTTAGCTAGACGTTTTCACGATGTCTGTCCGTCTGGCTGTCTATTAAAACCTTGTGAACAAAATGCAGGTCATAATTTTAAAAATATCTTGACGAAATTTAGCATGTGTCATTATATTGGCCCAAGAACGATACCTGTTGAAATTACTGACGATGGTTTCATTTTTACACCTAACCCCCACACAAATGTTCCTCCCGGAATGGGGTTTTATGGTCATAACAGACATACATATCAGGCGATCTTAACGAAATTGGTCACAAATAAGACTCAAACGATGTGTCAAATTACACGAGTATCGTTTTCTCATAGGTCCCATACAACCATCCTTCTAAATATCACTTTAAAGGATTTGAATCTCATGTTAAGAGTAAGGTAAATTAAAATAAACATAAACAGAAATCGATGTTCAAAAATTTACGAATGTAATTTTTTGAACTCTTATGTAACGCCCCTGAAAAGGCATAAATCGCACATAATAAAATGCTGCACTCTTTAGCATAAATTAGAAAACAAATTATACGAAGGTCGTTCATTAACACTACGTAGCTACCATTTATAATCAATAATGTAGTGTGAGGTATAAAATAGTCGTCTTGACTGACTATAAAATCTTACTTGCTTTTTTACTATGTTAAGATTTTTTGGATCTCATTCTTTAATCTAAAACATTCCAAAATTGTGTTGACGTTTTCAAAGCTCCATGTATGTGTATTTTTGCAATGGTCCTCATTTTAACGTGCAAAATTAGAATATTGTATATTTTTAGGAATTAATCGTATTATTACACTTCCTAAATGATATCACTCATTGTTTTCACAAATCTACTACGCATGTTATATATATATATATTTTTTGTTATCATTTAGAATTCATCATATATTCAAATAGTTATTTTTGCTATAAAAATTACCATGTGCACCAAAAATTTCCTATGCAATTTCCTTTAGATGTTAAATAATGTTTTTGGCATTTTACGATTTATTGAAATATTTGAACAAATTCTATAAGTATTTAGTGTGCTGCATTTGATTTAATTGATTTTACATAAAATTTGCATTTTTTCTATTTTAGTTCTAAACTAATTGTGCGGTCAAAAAAAGTGTTGAAATCGTAGTGAAGTGAATTTTTTTGTTCGTTATCAAATTCTAGGCATGTCTTGTATCATGACTTACAAGTGTAAAAATTGATTCGTAAGAAATAGTGTCTGTTTTTTTTTGAGTTCAATAAATGCATAATGTATATATTTCGAATTAATGTAAGAATTTTAATTTGGAATGAGAAAAACATCGTTGTGGTATGAACTGTTGATGATAAGAAAAATTTAAGAATAAATAAACTTCCTGCAAGTAGATTTTCTTAAGGTGACATTGGGTAAATTGGAATTCTTTTTGTTAAATTGGATTTTAGTTGGATTTTATGTATTTAGCTGGATTCCAATAAGACACATAGACCAATTAAAGAAATATGTATATTAATAAATTTTGAAAGTTCGTTTATATCAATACTTTGGTTTTATTATGTTCACTAATATCTATTTTTATAATAATTTTCAAAGTCAAACATTTTTACTTAGAACTTAAGCTGATGCCATATTTTTATCTGAATTAGTAATTCTGCTTATATTTTGTGATCTCTAAAATCACAAAGTCTAATCAGAGCACAATGGGAAAGAATTAAATATTTTTTGAAACAAATTTGAAACTGCTGATTCGTTAGTTGGATTTGAATAAAATTCCACGTAGACAAACTAAAGGAGTATATGTTGTATATGTAGAGGTAGCCTTTCAAGTTATTTCCAAGAACGGAAATTTAAGCTTAAACTTGGTTATCATTAGCATTAAAAATAAATGGAACTCTTGTATCTCATCCAATTAAAAAAGCCTATTAACACTATAGAAGATTCGAATAATATATTTGCTATGAAACAATATCAAATTAACATTTTTTATCTATGAAGCAAAATCATAACTTGAAGAGTTTAATTATTTATATTTAATTAATTTTAAATTGATTTTTTCTTTGTGTAATACAAAATCAATTATTACAGGGCCCTTTAATGAACAGCAATTATGCAACTATGACACAAATAAATAGGAAAATGCATAAATTGTATAGAATCGGTGGAAGTGACCCTAAAGAAGAGTCCTAATACCAAGATATATGGATCTCATAATTTATAATGTTTTATTATTTTTGTTGCAATAATGCGAAATTAGTAAAACAAATAAGCATGTTACAGGCTATCAAGCCCCACTATAGGAGCTACACCCATATGTGAACCTTCTTGATATTCGTTAGGATTTGAATTAACGAAAAATATATTAGGGTCCAATTTAGTTAAAATATGTATGCATCTGCCAGTTTTGTAAGCTTAAACTACAGATTTGGACAGAAATTTTATCGGAGATAAATGGAATTTTGGACCGATTATCATAAGATTCAAAAGGTTTTCTGTCACTGTTAGAAAAAGTCTGTTACAAATATTGGACTTATAAGATCAGATATTATCTTCTTCTTATTATTAATTACCTATAAAAAAGAAAAGGTCCATTATGTGCCATGGAAAATAAATTTGTCACATTAGTTACTACTAAACCGATATCCAGGTGTACACGCCAATATTCTATTAAGAATGGGAATGAAGCTTCAATAATATCTGTCAATATGTTTCTTATGGTCCTCTTCGAATGTTTACTTTTGCTGTCTTACATCAGTCACTTAGACCTTCGGTATATTTTTATTACCTTATTAAACGATATGTATATGTAAATTTATACATCAAAAGCTTCCATAAAGGTTGGCCTTTCAGGCAGCTCCTTACATTTATGTCATGCAATATAACTTATGTGTATACAAACTGCCACTAATCCACGCTTTTTCAACTTAATAGAAAAAAATGTAACAAAATAAATGCGATTTCTTTGGGTTTTAGGGCTTCTTTTGTTAAGGTTTATTAGTTTAACTTAGAGCTGCAGCGGCAGCAGCAGCATCTATAAAAAGGGTAAATTTTCTCTTTCTATCACAATATCAGTTGTTTGTTGTTAGATTTTCATATTATTGTTATTATTGTAGTTGTTAAGCTTTTAAATCTGGCTTGTTAGTGCCAGATTTTATAAACTTAAATACTAAGTTTTCAAAAAGGGTGAATTTTTTCTAAAGCTTTGTTTATTTTTCAAACTGGATTTAAGGCAAAAGATCTAGTTTAATATTTAGAACATCTTATTTGAAACAGTCATTTATATATATCACAATCACTTTACTACTGCTTTGTGAAACGTTATGTAAATCTTGTTTTCCCAATAATTTTTTGATTCTGTCCCACCCTGCATTGTAACACTCTAAAAACTTACTCATGCCCTCTTATATTGACAATGAAGAACCTTAAAGATTTTTAATGATTTTAGATTTTTATTTATATTCGTATAATTTATTTTTGGTGAAAATGCTGAATAGAAAATTATAAGAGATTACACCAAGTTTGTTAAAATGGGTGCGCTAAACTCATTATCGAAACCAATTGATCGCAAATCAACCATATTAGCTATAAAATTGAAAAAAAAAGAGGAAGAAAATAAATAAATAAATATATTCAATGGGTTCAACTAATACTTTCATACATATACGTTTGAATGTATGTTGTATTTTTTTTGGGGTATAGGTATATAAGCATATATTTATACCTTTAACATGATCACACACATGATCGTCAAAATAATAAAAAAATCTACCTCTTCGTAACGAGTGAATGAATAACAAAGATGCACGACAAACAATTGTTACCAAATTAGATCATCAGCAGCTAGTGAAACGACATAAAGGCGAATTGAGAATAATATATATATAAACGTTAACCTATAAGTTTTATATTGCTTTTTTTTTTAAATTTCTTTAAACTTTAACAGTAAGAACCCTTTATAGATTTATGGGAATTGGAGTGTTTTAGGTATAAAATTGAACTTATTTCTTTTTGATATTGAAAATCTAAAGGGCCATCGTTATTGCTTTAGAAAATAAACTTAATAAGCACGCATTTTATTTCAGATAATTTTAATTTTAGTTGTTTATTAAATTAATAGAATACAGGAAGGGAAAAGCTGTTTTTCTATATTTTTGTTTATTTATTAAATGACTCATATTGAAAATCAAGTCTATTTAAATATATGAAATATCTTATTTTTAATTTAGGTAACACAAAAAACACATGAAGCAAAATCAACATTTAGCATAGTTGATTTGAGATTGAATATGTCTCTTCATTTAGTTTAAATTTAATGTTTTTACGATTTTGGTGAAATAATATTTTTTATAATAGAATTTTTCGATCAATATATATAAAAATGAATCTGTGTTTGTGTGTTTGGGACTGATAGACAGCTAAACTACTGGACCAATTTTGCTGAAATTTTCACATAATGACCCCCGTGCAAAGCAAATATTGATTATTTAATGTCTAAAGAAATAGAGAAATAAAGGAACTGTTTTACTTGACAAAATGTAGAACGAAAAGGATCAGGGCGAGAGGCAACATAAAAAGAAAATATTGATCATCAAATATCTAAGTGACCACTTCTTCGAGTATTTTCAAATTTGGTCCCAATTACTTTTTCAAGGAACTCTTTTACAAGACAAATTGCGGGGCGGGGAGATACAGCCCCCATAGAATTTTCACTTTTCTGTTTTATTGGACAGAATTAAGGAGGTGTCCCCCATACAATGAAAATGTTGATTATCGCATATCTAAAGAACTATAACGAAAAAAGTTCTCAAATTCGACCCCGAACACTTTCTCAATAATTTGTTTTACTGATCAAAATATAAGACGGGTAGGGTCAAGTGAAAAGGTACTTTCATACAAAGCATATATAAATTATCGAATATCTAAAGAATTGTAAAAGCGGGAGTATTCAAATCCGTTCTTATTACTTTCCCATTTTTTTCTGGCCAAAATGTATGTCAGATAGGATCCAAAGCAAATAATGATTATCAAATATCTAAAGAGCTATAACAGTGAATATTCTCAAATTTGGTTCCAATCACTTTCTCAAGGAACTATTTTAAAAAAAAAGATGTAGAACCGATAAGACCATGGGAGGGATATTTCCCACACAAAGGATATCTAAACAATTAAAATTTGTTTCTAAACAGTTATACTGGACAAAATGTAGAATGCAGAGCAAATATTAAACAAAATTTTAGAACGGACAGAGCCAGGAGGCATATGCCTGTGCACTTTCCGATGAAGAGAGGAAATTAGTAAATTCAACATGGAGGAGCTTATTAAAGAAAACAAATTATAGGCTGATCCTTTTTAAAATTTTAGACACATTGTTTAAAAACGCTTTAAAACAAACTCGTTCAAAATTGTTAAATCGCTCTATATTTAGAACTTCTATGGACTAAAAATCCCATTCTGGGGAACATTTGCATGGGCTGTATATGAAATAATGAACCGATAAACATCCATTTCAATAGACTTAGTCTTTCGGCTCAAAAAGTATATCAGGATATTTTCAAAAATCATTAATTTACTTTGCTTACAAGTTCTATATGGCCAGCTCATCGGACAAACGAACTTTAATTTTAATTTCGTCCTTAGACCGAAATTACTACCAGATTTTATCAATATATCGTTAAAACAGCGACCTTTTTTTTGATCATATGTTTAAATCGACTTTAAAGTAGTGGTACACTTTCTACGCTTTTTAAAAATTTGTACAAATGTATAATAGTTCAACCATCTGTGGTGTAGCGTACATTATCAAGAAGTGAACTGAATCATATGCAGTAAATATGGCCGAGTAACATTAGTGTAACTAGACAGTTTCTTCAAAATGTTATATTCGGATATCCAGGTGTACACGCCAATATTCTATTAAGAATGGGAATGAAGCTTCAATAATATCTGTCAATATGTTTCTTATGGTCCTCTTCGAATGTTTACTTTTGCTGTCTTACATCAGTCACTTAGACCTTCGGTATATTTTTATTACCTTATTAAACGATATGTATATGTAAATTTATACATCAAAAGCTTCCATAAAGGTTGGCCTTTCAGGCAGCTCCTTACATTTATGTCATGCAATATAACTTATGTGTATATAAACTGCCACTAATCCACGCTTTTTCAACTTAATAGAAAAAATGTAATAAAATAAATGCGATTTCTTTGGGTTTTAGGGCTTCTTTTGTTAAGGTTTATTAGTTTAACTTAGAGCTGCAGCGGCAGGCAGCAGCAGCATCTATAAAAAGGGTAAATTTTCTCTTTCTATCACAATATCAGTTGTTTGTTGTTAGATTTTCATATTATTGTTATTATTGTAGTTGTCGTTGTTAAGCTTTTAAAGGAAGGTGCGATTTACCACGTGAATTAAAACGTTTTTTTCTCTATTTGTTTTGCTCCGTTTACTGATGTTGTTATTGTAGATATTATTTTTAATAGTTGTTGTTATTGCTTTTGTTATTGTTAATCTTTTTTTTTTCATTTAAGCCAAAACAAAAGCAAAAAAAGCGTTTTTAATACAAACAATATCGTGACAAACAAATGCGCACGTTATCATCTAATGATCTCCATTTTTTGCTGCGCTCTCGCAACGTCATCGTAGCTGTTGTTGTCGTTTGATTTGTTTGTGGGTCTTGGAAAGCTTTTTTTGTAGGGTCTTTTTCTTCTTTTTTTTGATTTGCCTCGTTAAAAAATTAACAAACAAAAGAAGGGGAAAAAGTGTAACTAACTTTATTGAAGGTTTAATACCCACAAATAGAAGAAATGTAAAAAAGATATTTTGCCTTATAATACCCAAAGTTATATTATGGTCTATAAAACGAGGCTAAGAGAAATTGTGGACTTATTTTCAACAAATTTGGTCTAAAGCTATAGGGATTTTATAAACACTACTTTATTAAAGCACTTCCTTCCTTTTTTAAATTTCTTAAACTATTTTCCATTCGCTATTCTTAAAATAACGTTAATATAACACTGTCAATGGTAATGTGCAATTTTGACAACCGTATAAACATTTTTCTCTTCAGTATAATTCACATTATTTATTCGTTTTATTTTTATCACTATATACTCATAAATATCGTTATAAAAACTATATAAATTTGTTTAATATTTTAACTAGTTTTTTATTGTTGTTGAGTTTTTGAAATCAAGTTTAGTCTTTTTCGTTTCCAACAATGGCGTATTTTAAAACTTGGTTGGAGTTTTATTCTCATATTTTAGCACTATTTACTAAATACGGGGAGCTTTAAAACAGCTGCAATACAAAATATTTTGCGATCTTAAATTTATTTGCGTTATATTGCATGAAATATAGTTCAAAAGATCTGTTATAGAATGGTATTTACCAATAGAAATAATATTTCAAAATTCAAAACATTAACATTTGGTTACTGCGTCGTACATACTTATGATGCTTCTGAAATACTTGTGGTTAAAAAGATGCATGATAATGCTTCTTCTTTTCCATGAGACAAGGGAGCAATTATAAACTAATTTAAGTTCTTCAAAGCTGAAATTGTATTCTAAATGTCTGAAATCTTTAGATACATTAACTATAAAAGTTTCTCTTTGATACCGGAAAAAATCGATTCTTGTTTCAAATGTGACTTATTTTCTGCAATTAATGATCGCAGTGGTTTAAAGATATAAAAACATCACAATGTGGATCACATTTTATACCCTTAAAGCTCTGTGCAATAAAACGGTCAAATCAAAATTTTCTATTCACTTCTTCCCTCAAAGTTTTTGACCAGTTTTGACATGCGACCGAATGCTATCATGATGGGAGATTATGATTTGGTGTACAGTTGAATATTCTAATCTTCATTGATTGAACAGTCGTCTTTTGAGTTAATAAAAACTCCTCAAGAAAAGTACAAAGAAAAATATGGGTACCAGGTTTTATAGTTGATTCACCAATACAGGTCAAAAATTACTTACGTTAAAGTATCTTTTTCGGCATATTAAATTGCTCTTTAACATTTTTCAACTTCAATTCATATGAGACCAATTTCCTTGGTTTTGAATATAACTCAATGACTTTTATCATAGCTGAGACTTGAGGGATAATTCCAAATCATTATACAAGTTGATGTGAAAAAATGATGATAATTCTTTGAAATATAACCATAAGTGACTGCAATATAGATTTAATAGCATTAGTACATCTGCATTCGCTGCGGTAGCAGTTTCTGGCAAACATTAGGAAACCCCAGGACGTACAAAGGTGATAGCTATACCGCCCAACCAATCAACCAACTGAACGAAATTCCATTAGGGTTATCCAAACAACTGTCGTGGAGTGGTACTCCATAGATGAGGGCGAAAAAGGCCGTTGTAGCTATCTACTCCTGGAAGAAAGGTATTGAATGCACATTGGACCTCAATCCCACATGAATGATATAAAATTAATTTAATAGAGTGGTGGAATACAATAAATGAGATCGTTTATCAGATGAACTTCGCAAATATCTAGAGCTCGATGACTATCCTGATGACAGATGCGTTGCAGTCGATTTGAAATGTACTTTTTGCGATACTATATTAGCTGCCACTGGCCCTCATGCGTCAGCAGGGTGTCTTCGTTTCGGCTGTTAGGGTATTTGCTGATAATCCGTGGTATATATTGAATCATTACGGACTTGAGTTTGTTAGAAGAATGTTTTTTCTCACAATTGTTAGTGTTGTGGCGTTCACAACGAACTTGTTACAGTTTTTCACCCAATGTATCCAAACTTAATTTAAGTATCAAAAGCTCTCCGCTATACCTTATCTATCAAAATTTTACATCCGCAATTTTTATATAAAAATCTTAATTTACAAATCATTTAAAATTAGGAGTAAGATCGAACATTTTTGACATACATATATGTTTATGAAAACGAATCAACTAAACTTACAATTTTATTTTTTACTATAAATATTATTACAATTTAAAAAACATCAATATTTTTCTAGTCTAAATCAGCAGTAATGATGTTTTTAACTTTTTTGAAAATCTTTTTGAGTCTTTTATATTTTTAAACCTGTTATAGCTACTTCTTGTACCAAATGATCAAATGGTCAGAAGACTGAACAAACCGGGCTGCTTTGCTACCGGAATGCCTTCTTTTTCTTGGCTTTAGAAACATCATGTGGACCATTCCTTCTATCTGATCGAGACTTTTTATCAACAGACAAATATTCCCGGTGAAAATATTTAATGATTTTAACAATTTTATTTTAACAATTTTATTTTTCTTGTCACTTATTTTAGATACTATAAAATCATATTAATAATATATTTTTTTGACATTAAACGTAATAACTGACATATTTTACGAAGGCAACTTGATCAAGAAAATCAAATCACACTTGAATTTAGGGTTTGAATGAAAAATATGTGTTAAGATTCGATCTCAATCCTTATTTGCACTTATTCTCATTTAAACAAAGTATTGTAAAAATAAGCTCTAAAAAACGCTAATGGAAACATGAAATTCTGGGCCACAATAAGCGCTTTAGAATTATGAGAAGTGTACTAAGCAAATATATTAGTTTTTAAAGTTGTTTGAGGTCAGTTGCTGATTTTAAAAAATTGTTGTAAGAATATTGAACTATTTACTTCCTAAAAAATTCACATCTGTTAGAGAAGGTTATGACACTTTTTCAGTTTTCTTCATAATTGTACAACAAATTTGTATAATTAAATGTCATATTTAGTTGTTGTTTCGTTTTTGCATTTGACCTTTATTATTGAAATAAAAATTTTAAATAGCATTTCTCATGTCAATGCTACGTAAAAAGGAGTAAGTGCTAAAACCTTGACAGAAACCGTGACATGTCATTAAAAATATAACTTTAAAAAAAAACTACATCCAATTTTTATTAACATTTATGAATTGTTTTCTTTTCGTTAATTCCTCAAACAATTGTTCTCCTGCATCTTGATAGGAAGTAAATGTTAAGGGTACTTAAAAACGTATTTTCTACTTACAGACCATTAAACGCATTTTAATCTGTTTGCTGCCTTTTGAGTCAGCAGAAAAAGCCCTTCATTTTCTGTTTATAGGTATTTTATTGTAATTTAATATCATCACATTTTTTTCTGCATATCTGTCTGTCTGTCTGTTGGCTTCTTTATTTATGTTGTTGTTTTTTTTCTACTGAATAAAAAGAAAGTTTTTATTTCTTTCTCTTATTCCTAAAGTTTAAAATTTATTTAAAATACAATTACAAATAACAACTGCCAAACAACAAGTAACATTTAATATCACGCGCACTAATTTAAAATTAAAAAAAAAAAAATAAATAAATAAATATATCTTTTTTATTCATATAAATTGTATTTATTTCTACTATTTCATCTTTGTAGCACCATTATTGTTATTATATTTTTTATTAAAACCATATTCAAAACAATGATTATAAGAAGACTGAAAAAGAAGAAGAAAAAATTATAGAAATATATAAGAAAACTATATAAACCAATACGATATTTCATAGTTATTTAGGTTTAATATTTATTTATTTATTTATTTGTTTAACTGCTGTTAATGTACGAGAGTGCAATGATTTCCTCCACAGTATTTAAGCTAAATACAGTGGAATGGAAGATAAATTCCAGTCAAAATAAAACTTTTAGCCAACTTTTTCAGTTCTGGGTCAGCACTTTAAATGTTTTTGTTTTCTTCTTTGTACTTGCAAGCAGCAGACCCTGGTCTTCATCTTCTTTTTAAATTTCAGTTTTTGGGAAATATAAAGATGTTATTTGATTAATGCGTATATATACTGCATCTTAACAATCTATGGATATTTTTCAATCCTCTGATAGTACATATGGTTGTAATTGTTATCTCATAGAAAATACGTACACACAGAAAAAACATGAAGCAAAATCAACGTTGAATATAGTTGATTTCAGATTAAATAAATTTATTTTCTATTTAAAAATATGTTTTTGTGGTGAAATAATATTGCACAGATTAGTATCTTTCGTTATTAATGTATAAAATTATGCAACGATAAATGTTTAAAATTACTCTTAAAAAAGATAAATTTCAAGTTGTAAAATTCCAAGAATATTCTCAAAAAACAGTATTTACTGTGAAACAATGTTAAATTAACATTTTCTATCTATGAAACAAAATCATACATGAAAAAAACTTAAATTATTTATATTCTTATTAATTATACCCACCGAAGGTGGTTGGTGTTTTCTTGCTTGTTATTGTTATTTCGCAAACTAGTTTCTAGTTTGGGAGTTCTGAATAATCAAAGATCAAAAGTCACAGTTCCTTTGCAGTCTAAGAATCATATTCAAAACTATTTCTAGATTTACGAGACGTGAAGGAAAAATGTGATAAAATATTATTATCTCGTTGTATTTGAAAGTTTTTTTTTCGTGGGAATCGTTTACATAACTTTAATAATATAGCTTTTGATTTCTATCCTATAGTTTTTAAACGAGGTAGCCTTAACCTATACCTCTCATTACCTGTACAAGATGATAATAAATTCAAATTCTGACCAAAAATCCTATGAGGAATTTTTTTCTAGTGAGACTTTCTGAAGTAATAAGATCTACGTACGATGTATTTAACAAAGACATGTACGATCCTAAAATAAATTGACCAGGCAGTTTCCGAGAGACCAATTTAATATTATGGATCATCTGTTCCACTCTTTGTGAAAATTTCAACTTAAACTCCCTGGAATTGGGTCTTACTTCGCATAATAGAATTTTTGTTTTTTCATTACTTTATAAATTTTTAAATATTTTTAACCCACTGTATCAACATTTATTAAGGGAATTTATTATTATTTTTTCTCTCCTTTCTTCCATCTTCGTATTTTCATATTTTTGTCTTTTGTTTTCATTTGATAATTTGATTTGAAGCTGTAGATTGAAGAAAATTATATGTGGGTTTTTGTTGTATCTGTTATTTCTCCTCATCCATACATATGTTTTATGTGGTTTTCACTGCCTCAGCTTACATGTGGTTAAGTCTATCGGAAATAAGTAAGAAAAAAATCGTATATAGAAAAAGTTTATTGTCTAAATACAATAATGCGTTTATGAGTTCATCTTTGTTAAAACGCATTTATACGAGTACTTTGGTGCACATACGTATGTGTTTTTTGTTGTTGTTGTTGTTGCAGATACAGCAGCTTGTTGCCACTCTACCACACACATCTGTTGTTGGCAAAAAAAGATGTATAAAAAATGAAAATGTTGTCGTTGATTTTCTTATTTTGAACATTTTCTCAATGTTAAATGATGCTTTATTATTGAACTTGGCATAACGTGTTGCTGTTTTTTGTTGTTTTAGCTATAACGGTAGATGAACATGTATGATTTTTTGTTTATTTTGTATTGTGATCTACTTTTATTTAGGTTTATTTGTATGTGTATGTAATATTGTTTGTTATGCGGACGAAATACACCAAAAGAAACTCCAAGAATATTTAAAGTTAATTATATAGTATGATATCTGTATATAACCTAATATTTTGGAAACGATTTTGTTTAAATAGTGATTGTTTAAAATATTCTTCAAAATAAAGGATCCTATTAGGTTTCTATATTGTTTTTCGATAGAAAGAGCCATAAATCAGCTTCTGGTTGTTCTGTATAGAGGTTCAATCGATTTATGCTTATTCGTGAAAAGCCAAATCCTTAGGAGCATACGCATGGTTGGGAGTTTTGAACGGTTATCAACACGATATATTTGACGACATCACTGTAGTCTACTTGCTGTCCCATATTTTATCCAAAGGAATAATAATAGTTTATTCACTCTTCAATTCCTTGAAGCCAAAACTCTCTTCAATAGTTCTTATTGTATTATTAACATACTTTTTCTTAAAAAAAAACAATATCTTTTAAACTCGGTGGACTATGTTAGTGTTAAATTCAAATTTTCCACTGGAGTTCATACCACTACTGAAAAGGTGCAAAAAGACAGTCCGAGATTTTTGAAGTAGTTTTCCTATATATTTTCAAAATATTCGATATATTTCCTTCTTTTTTGTTGATTACTTCCTGATCTCATAGATTAAATAAAGCCAATGATTTTTAACCATAAACTGTTCTGAGAACATTTTTTAAAGTTTTTTATCATTCTTACTATGTGTTTGTGTATATGTTTGTAACAGGCTGAAACTGAAAAACTACTATCACTGCGATTTGTTCTCAACGTTTATGTGTAGCGTCGCAATTTTGAAGACATCTTGATCAGTGTTACCGTTGGTGCGACTTTAGTCGCAAATTGCAACTAAAGTCGCAACTGCATGTGACTTTATGTGAACTTTTTCAAAATTTCACTTTTTGTTTTGGCCTAAAAAAGGACAAATAAATTTTAAGAAAATATGAGTGAAGAAATTAATCAACGGTACTTCTACGTAAAACATAATGGAAATCGAAATAGTGGTAAATTCAAGCAGAAACTAATTGTTGATTAAGACATTGTCTATATTTAACTGGACTCACTGAAAATTGATAATTATTGATGAAGGCCCTATGGTGATGTATACATATAAATAATTTTCAGTTTTTATAATGTAATAAATGGAAAACGATGGCAATATTTGTGCAAATCTTAAGTGTATCTTCCAATAAAAAATGGTTAACCGATTGAAAAATCGGTTTGTCTAATAAGTCAAAAATAAAAAAATCTTCGAAACCGGTCGGTTTCTGAAATGCAAATAACCGGTTTTCGGTTTTGGAATACACCAGATTTAAGGCAAAAGAAAACTCTCGAAAAAATATTCTTCCATGTGGATTTCGGCTTAAATATCTCATATAAATTTAGACATTTAAGTCGAAATAAATTTTTAAACTATTTTTACTTTTGGCTTTTTTAGTCTTTTTCAGTTAGCGTGTTAAATATGTGAAATGCTAAAAACATCGCGTTATTAATCATAGAGACATATGAATCCGTTAAAAATCTATGACAAGGAGTGAGTTTGACAAAACGTTAATAAACGTTTTTTATTAAATTTTTTACCCAAGTTTTATTTGATTTTGTTGATCAAATAACCTTCGTAATACATATCAATATCATAACAATATCAGACAATTAAATTTTTTCAACATGGTCTTTAAAAAGTTGGGCACGCATTTTAACGTCTATCGTCAAACTGTTTCCAATTTGGTACAAAAGTTCTAAGCTAATGCAGGTAAAGAAAACATTTAAGGCCCAAAAGGTTCCTGACAGGAACACTGCTACAAAATTGATGGTTTAAAACAGAACACGGAAATTGAAGTCGTGTTTTTAAATTCCTGAATAATGGATTACAATACGTATACGAAAATTCTACTTCCATTCAAAAAAATGCATAATGTCTGACATGGGATCCTATCATAATAGTAAACAAGGGCTTGAGTGTTACAAGAAGAGAGTCTAATCAAAAAATTCCAAACTGCCATGAGCCTAACAATTATTGAAAGCACAAAAGAGGTGTCAAAAGTGTGGTAGATTTTGAATGGAGATGGACTACCTATTTAAGCAAAGTGACAGAATGCATTATGAAAATGTAAATTGAAGGGTTTCCGAAAAATATCACTAATATCAGCATGAGTTGAAGATGTTGTAATATTCGTAAAATTAGTTAAATATATTGAAAACATTTAGAAAATTATCTGAATTTTGGTTTAATTGGCCCATATTTAAAAACCTTTTAAACCTAAAGCAATATTTTAGGAAGTGAGTTTATACGGAAGACCGATAATTGCCAAACCAGATTTTTATATTGAAGAAATTTCAAGAATATAATTAATTATACAAATTTTAATAAAATTGGATCAAATTTAAACCATTTTTCTTGAAAGGCCTGTCACTGGAACTATAGCAAAGTATGCCTTGATATTTGTGAAATAGGTACCATATAATTAAAGAAAGTAAGACATATTCAAGACAGCTAGAAAAATACTAGTGACGATTTTAAATAAAAAATGACATACATATAATGACTTTCCGAGAATGGAAAGCTCAAAACTGTTTTCAGGGAAGGGGTCATATATTGGAGCATTAGCCAAATATGAAACGACACTGGTCAAATTAATCATATATATTCAGGATACTTAGAAAAGTGATTGTGTTAAATGTTAATAGAAATGGTCTTTATATAATAGTCTTATAAGCTCAAACCCGTTTTCCGGAAAA
The DNA here is from genome assembly GCA_004302925.2 of Cochliomyia hominivorax. Taxonomy (NCBI): domain Eukaryota; kingdom Metazoa; phylum Arthropoda; class Insecta; order Diptera; family Calliphoridae; genus Cochliomyia; species Cochliomyia hominivorax. Next base: position 50,159,742 of record PYHX02000158.1, read on the forward strand.
ATGGCTTATATAAGAGCTATAGCAAAATATGAACCAAATTAATAGCATATATTTGAGACGGTTAGAGAACCAATTGCGCCAAATTTCAAGACAATCGGTACATATTTAAGAGTTTTACCAGCTATAATCCATATTCAGGGAAGAGTTTAGGGTGAATAAAATTTTGTCTGTAAATTTTTTTGCTATTGCCCAGATTTTGATGATTTTTTATACGATGACGAAGTCCAAATAATTGTACATTAAAGTTAAATTTTTGTTCAAATCCAATTAATTTTTGTTGAAATAACTAAATAAGTTTTTTTTAGAATTTTGAGGTTGTCTCAGATATCGGTCTATAACTTTTTTGTTAAAGAACCAATATAGCTGCTTTTAAATAAGTAACTGCACAGGACAATAACAAATAATCGGACCAAATCTCATTAAATTTGCATAACTATTCTAGTAGTGAGAATGTTTCCAACAGACAGACGGATCTGAGGTTGAAAAGGTTGTGTATAATTATATCCCGCACAATCAACCAAATGTTAAAAATCAAAATTACATGAGTTTCAAGACTTCTCCATTTTTTCTGGAAGGCTGTATATTATATTATTTTTAGTCAGATCTATTACCTATTAAATACTCGATAATCAAAATTTGCTTAGAATGAGAGCTACACTCCGCCTGACCTTATCTGTCCTACAATTTGTTCAATAGAGCAGTTTTCAGTTTCTGATTTTCAAATTTTAATTTTTGATTTTCAATCAAAACTTTTTAAACTTTGCAACTTTTCTTCATCTCTAGTTTCGGCAACATAATTATTTTAGTATATCTGAAAATAAAATCATCCTTTGATAAATTTTTGTCATCGTATAAACAAAATAATTTTCTTTCAATGTATTTAACCAAATTTTGTTTGCATTAATTTAAATAATTTTTTTTCATATGACACAACAATGCATAGAAATTTTTCATATATAATTATACCTCCTATAACAATAAGAGGTGGATTGGGTATATGAACTTTATCGTTTCATGTGTAACGCTAAAATGTAATCATCTCAGAGCCCATAATGTATATATATATGAATCTGAATCTGTTTGTCTGGCTCTCTGTAAGCGAAGAAGTTTCATAAAATTGTCGATTAATAATAAAAAAATTAGACTGAAATTTTTCCATAATTTCATTATCATTCCAAAAGTTATAAAAATGGATTCATTAGAAAAAAGTTATAGCTCAAAATATAACTGATTTGATGACTCATTAAATATGTCTGTGTTATATTAAAGAAAAATCCTTAAATATTGTTGATGAGTGTATGTGCAAGCGAGTATGTATGAAACGTAACGTATTTACATCACACGCATTAGTGGTGGAGGGTATTGAATATTCGACATAGTCAAATATACCATTCTTACTTGTTTCCTTTTATTGTGCCAAAATACACATGTAGTTTGCCACAATAATGTGTGTGTTTTCAAATAAAAGTCCACACGCATTTCAACAATGAAAAAATGCTAAAAAATAACATTTATTTCCTGCCACCGACGACAATTTTGTTAATTTGTTAAAAAAAGACTTAAACTCCAACACACACGTTTATATAAAACAAAAAACAAAATTTCGCTACTACCACCTTCTCTAAACACAATTCAAGCCATTTTCCCCCTAAACAACCATGATTATAATCAACGAAAAATAGCAAAAAAATTAAGTTTTTTTATTTTTGTTTTAACTGAATTGCGAAGATGTTTAGGCCTTATTTACTAATGTTAAATGTTGTTGTCTTTTTAGTTTTGTTGTCCGCCAATTAGTGTTAACGTACAATATGGCTTTAAAACAGAAGTGCAAGTAGTTATACTCTTTTTTATTTTTTAGCTGAAAACGCAATGGAAGCCTTCTTGCTTAAGCCATTTATACAAGCATTAACTAATGTTTTACTACCATTTTTAAAGTAGTTTTTTTTTCAATTCTCATTTTGCGGCAGTTAGATGACGATGATGATGACGACAACAACAAAATTTTTAAATTGCTGAAGAAATAGAAAAAATGTTGGTTTGTTTTGCCAACTTTGTTGTATTTAAGTTAATATTTACGCGTTTTTTCGTTAGTTTGTTTGTTTTTAGCGGTATTAACATGGCGTAGATCATTAGTAGAAGATGGTGTTATTATTTGCACGTTTTGTGTGAAACACTCTTAAGAGTGTTAGATTTTCAAAAAGTGATAATCAGTGGAGGAGTTTTCTTTAGTTAACCAAGAAAATTGTTTAGAATTATTTTTTATTTTTTGTATTTTTAGAAATAGAACTGTTCTCAGAATAGAATTTAATACTTGGGAAATTTAGTTATGGTGTTTAATGCGATTATTTTATATTTTATTATTTGACCTCAATTTAGAAATTATGGTATAATGGTGACTATCATCAGTCATATCTTATTATGCTTTGCTCCACCAATAAAGGATATATAATGCTAGTGCATAACGGCAAAAAGGAATTACAACATAATGTATATAAGTAAGGAGTAAGATCGACAAATTCTTAACACACACGCATATGTTAAAAACAAACGAGAGCACTAAACTTATTGTAATAATTCTTTATTTGATTGAAATTATTACTTCAATTTAAAAAAGTATATTTATAGATTTAATCACTAATTATAAAATGTTGAACTATTTTCAGAAATCTATTTACGTGTTTGTAAAGCTTTCTTTTACCTTATTTGAACAGGTTGTACATCTCCCTTTAAAATCTTCCATATTTATGGACACCCATTTTGTGTAGGATTTGCTTCTCTTGGTACAAATGGTCACTATAGTGACATGATGCCAAGTCAGGCCAAAAAATAAGTGGACACATTCAATGCAGCAACTACATATTGTTTGTCATACCAATAATGTTTTGGGAAATTTTGATTCTTTAGGGTCTTAAACTTTTCAGCAACATCATATTTTTGACCAGGAAGTTCTGAAAAATCTGCTAGAATATACGTTTTCGTCATCAAGCAGTAAGAATATTTTTTTACAAAACTTGAGTATAATTTAAGTACACTTTTAGCCTCTTTTTGCGTTTTGTAAGTTTTTAAAGCTGCATTAGCTTTTACTTTGTAGTTGTACATTAAAAAAGAAAAAAATCAAATAATACCTGGGTTCAAAGTTGTAATGAAAAACGTTGTGTTAAGAATCTTTCGATCTCATTCCTAATATATATTCTTTAATCAAATCATAAACTGAGTTAGACTAAGTTATGTCCGCCATAATAATGATAGTAATTGATAATTGATATTTAAATCCACCAACATCGATTCAGAATGAGAAAAGTTATTAAATGAAAGACGAAACTCAGACGAAAAACTCTTTATAAAATTAAGAACTTAAACTAATTGGATTTACTACCTACCAAAAATCATTTTAATCAAATGATTGTCGGGAATTTGAAAAATATATTTAACTTATAACAGGCTTTTCGCGTAATAGGCTCTATTCTATGGAACTAGCTACCATATAGAATCCCTTTAAGGAATATGATTTTATGCTTATAAAACTTTAAATTTAAATTGATACTCTAACTATTCTTAATATATGTTATCAATTTGATCAATTCCAATTCAAATATTGGTATATCTCCCATAAAAGGTCCCTTCCCAAAAAACATACACTGAAAAAAAAAACATAAAGCAAAGTCAACATTGAGTTGATTTTAGATTTTTTTCATTTAGTTAATAGAATATTCTAAAAAATAGTATTTACTGTGAAACATTGATATATAAACATATTTATCTATGAAGCAAAATCATAACTAATTTTCTAATTGCCCTGAATATATGTTACTAATTTGGTGAATATCGTCTATGACTGGCTATAGCTCCAATATAATTAGAAGATCTTCCCTGTTCAGTTCACTATTGCTCTTATATACAGCGCTAGCGTTGAGGTTTTCCGAAAAGTCGCACAAAAAGGGGATTTTGGAAAATAAAGTCGCATCTAAAAGGTGATTTTCGGAAGAAAAGTTGGCATAGCTTTAATTCACTAAAAACTAAAATTTTTTGAAGAGTTTTAAATTATGAATTTGCACTAATTTAATTAGTTTTTAGGATTCTATCGTTCACCATTTCATTTTTTCATCCATAATTTATATAAAATTTATTGATACGTTCTTTTTGAACGAAATTAATGAAATTTGGTGAAGATTTATGTCGAAAATTTAAATTATAAAAAAGGAGACAAAAAGGGGAAATTTTAAAAAGTAAACAAAAGACAAGAAGTTGAATAAGTTACAATTTGTGTCTTAAGTCGCCCAAGGGTAACACTGCTCAAATGAAGTGACTTTCCGTGATTAAGGATTTCTAAATTTGCAAATTTTTTGAATTTCAATTAATTTTTTTAAATGCTGATGACCTAAATATTTGCATGAATTTTAAAGAAAATCAACTCACATAATACTATAACTTTCATATTAGGTCCGTTTCTGAAATTGGGATTATAAATTTTTAAATTAAATATTTCTCCATTCAAATTCAGCACAATTATTTTCGTAACTGGTATATGTGAATTATTTCATGAGTGTAGGTCCATATGGGATCAAAGCTGCCTTACATTAAAAATATCCCGAAAATTAAAATTAATATGTAAATAAATTAATATTAAAATTAATATGTAAATAAAATCGATAAAAATTAGAATTTAATGATTTGGCTCATTTTCAACATGTGTAAGGAGTTTCAAGTGTGTCAGTATATTGACTAACTGTTATACATAAATATTTTTCGGAACCGGATTTTTAATAAATTAAACGTAAAATTGTTTTTCTAATAACATAACTTTAACTTGGCAAATTTTCAACACACCCTACAAAACCGTAGGTGGTGTATTATGCGTTTGTGCTGATGTCTGTAACATACAAAAAATGGTGTTACATGTATACCATTCGACTCAGAATCACTTTCTGAGTTTATTTAACGATGTTCGTCTGTCTGTCCGGCTGGTTGTCCATGTAATCGTTGTGCACACTCTACAGGTCGCAATTTTTGAGATATCTTGTTGAAAACTGGTCACTTCGATCCAATATTTAATTTCATTCTTCTCCCAGATCCATTACAAGCCCCTTTAAAGGCTATTTATATCACACTTAAAGGACATTAATCTCACATATACGTTGGTATTGTAATAAGAAGTGGTCAGATTAAGAAAATTACAAACTAAAATCGATGTTAGATATTACACGAGGGTCGGACCATTAGTATCATAATAATGTACCTCACACTTAATCATTAATCCGAAAAAAATTATACGAAGATCGTTCATAAATATAAATAGCATTCCTATTTATTATAAATTTCTAATGATTTCATCATCTTTCAGTAACGATCATATTACCACTTATAAAATTAATTGTATATTGTCACTAATTGATTTCAATTTTAGCTTTTATGCAAAAAATTCTACACGCACAAGTTAAAAGTAAATAATACACTTTAAATAAATTTATTTACGAATTCTAATTTTTATACATATAAACTTCATATGTCCATCTTCTCCTAATCACATTTTGTCCAGTGTATCTTAAATATCTAATATGCCAAAAATAACAATAACATAAATATACATATGTCATATTTTCAAAATGACCACTTAACATATTGACAAAATTTCATCCATCCTCTTCCCTAAAAACATAGATTTTATAGTTCCCCTTAATAATCAAAACAAAAGAAAATATTTATGCATAAATAAAAAGCAACAAAAAAGAAAAAAAACACAATAACAATTTATGCCAAAATATACAATAAGAAAATAACAAAATAAATAAATAAAATCAAATTGTTTTAGTAAATTGATACCCCAGGGTATTTTGACTACATCAAATCTAACAAACACACAAACTCTTAAAACATTTCAAAAGTATATAGTTTTTTTGTATATTTTTTGTAGTACAACAATAGAATCACTTTATTCAAAAGTTTATCATTTATTGAAATTGTTATGATCCATAAATGTCACCAAATGCTAAAAATGTCACAAAAGTTATAAATACCCTACAATATTTTTGTTGGATTACATGAGTTAATAATAATGGGAAGTATAGTTTATTGGCATAATGAAAGATGCTTCATCTGGTAATTTTTTTTAGGTTCATTAAGTCAATGTAAATTCTAACTTATATTAAGAATCATTCACATCAAGTTGAAAGTGACATTGATCGTGTTTTATCCACCCAAAATTTTTGTCTTTCTTACTTAACAACTTTCATTGAGATTGTTGTAATTGCGGGCTTATTATAAACTTTTGAAAGATCTAAGAATTTGGGAGACTGAAATATTATTGAGATTGCTGATTTTTTATGTATCGCTAGTTTTGAATACTAAAATTTCGATTTTTTTAAGTCAGTATATATAGATGACTCAGAAAATATGACTAATAAGTATTGTTTTGAAGGATTCTTTTAATTTGATAATTAAATTTGACTGTCCCGAAGCTTGAAATTCTTTTTAGATATGCGAATAAAAAAACAGACCTTTATTGACCTTTTTAATGTCTATTTCAAAAGAACGGAATTTTAGACTTCATAAAGTGCTTCACAGGTTGGAAATGGTTAAATTAGAAAAAAATCTGGTAAGTACAAGAAAGAAGTATAAAGCAGCAAAAAGGAATTAAATTTATTTAGCTAAGATAGAATATATTGTGTTCACAGATTGCCTGTGATATTGGTATATAGGTGAATATCTTCACTCAGATTGTCTGGTAACAAAATTTATTACTTTTTTCTTCGCTCTATATTTTTTTGAACTTTTATTACAACACTTATATATTCGCAGCAAACATTTATAGTTATCGCCAACATGTTAATGGTGGAATTAATCTTATTTTGACAAGAATTTTGTTGTTGTAATAAAATTTATATTAAATAAAAAATTATTGTGGTCCGATATGTTTAAAAATATGTTTGACTGATCATAATTTTATTGTTATAATTATATATAGGAAGTTTGATCACAAGCTTTACTGTATATTTAAATGGCGCGGTGGCACTATTTTAGACAAAATACTTAGCAAATTTCTCCATCGATTTTAAATTAAAGTCAATTTTAAAACTTTAAACATTAAGATTTTTGTGTTTTTAATCTAAGAGGTGTCTACTCTATTTTCTTTTAAGGCCTTTTATGCTTTTCTGTTTACGACGCAGGAGAAGAAATTCATGTTCTGCTGAAAAGTTTTGAGATAAGAAATTGGAAGTATTGCCGAATATTTTACACAAGTGCGAGAAGAATTTGCATTTTCATTCATGGACGACTGGCTGTCTATTGGTTATAATCGGTCTATTATATCATATATACGAGGTTCTGTCCATTATATACAAATACATGGATTTTAATAAAATTTGATAAACCATGATTAATATAAGAACAACCAGTGAACGAAATTATATGAAGGTCTCTCCATAATTGTGTTAACCCACTATATATAAACTTCCTGAAAAAATCATTTCGAAAACGCATAAATTTTACATAAATGTTACATTATTTTGCTATAGCTCTCATATAACACGCACTCCCGCAAAACGATATTGAGCTTATAAAGCTCTTTGATAAAAACCAAGTCAATAGAAATTCGGCCCAAAGTCTTTTCTAGCTGTATTTAATAATTATTATTTGTTTGACCAATCTTCCTCCATGTTTTGTTATAGTTCACATATAAGGCCCCTTTCAGGAAAACAGGTTTGATCTTATAAAACATTAAAATAAAGACCAATTCTATTAAAATGCGGTTAAATTATTTTCGAACTGTCTTAATTATATATCATCAATTTGAACAAAGCGATCCATTTTTAGCTATGACTCCCATATAACACGCCCTCCCGGAAAATGGGTTTGAGCTTATAAAATAAAGACCAATTCTATTGGAATTCGTCACAATAACTTTTCTAATAAACTTAAAATATATTATTAATTTGACAATTATTTGTCCATATTTTTTAATAGCTCCCATATATAGCTCCTGTATAATACTCCTTCTCAAACATCTTTATATGAATATGAACCAATTTAATTTAAAATCATCACGACTATTTTTCTAACTGTCATGAACATGTGTTTGTTTCGTGACGAACTAGGTCCACATTTTGTTATAACTCCCATTAATTCTAGTTCCCAGTAAGAAACTTTAATATCATAAGACTTTTAAAATTAAGACAATTCTATTGACAATCGGCACAAATATTACCTTTTACGTAACTAATTTAAATATCGGTGCCATATTTATTATAGTTCCCATTAAAGACTCCCTCCCAGAAAAGGGTAATAAATTTAATGCAATTTTTAAACGTTTTGTAAATAATTTTTGTAATCGGTTTTTAAGCTGATGAACGAATAATGTCTTCAACTCATGCTACTTTTTGCATAGTGGCTTAGTGGTGGAGGGCATTTAAGATTCGGCGCCGCTGAATATAGCATTCTAACTTGTTTTTAATTTAAATTATTGAAATTGCACTTGACAATCATCAGCGATCCCTGCTGAAGATAACTAAAAAACGTCGAAAATATTGAGAAATAAATAATTTTAATTATGACAACGTCCGGCCATATTTTGCAAGATCGGGCAAAAGTTAATTGATAAACCGTGAATGGAAAATATTAGCTCTCATCTGTCTAATAGCCCGGATCCTTCAATTTCTTATTATTATTTCTTTCGGCTTTACATCATATTAGATATTGATTTTACTTCAAACCCGGAGTTTTATCTACCAAACCTATTGTAGGGATCTATTTCCAGCATAACAAAAAGTTCGTTTCCTTAGCACAATAGAATTCAAAGTAATTTTGTTTTAATTCAAACTAAATGGAGTTTATTTATAAAATTAGGTTATATAATGATGATAAGAGCAACAACACAATTTGACAAAATCGAATTACAAGCCACGTAAGATATTCTGAAATAAACATAATTTAAATTTTCTCACTAAATTGGGAAAATCTTATATTAATCAAATGAATACAAAATTATTTACAAAACGGTTATTGTTAAAAACGGAAAACACAGAACTAACTAAAAGGTACTGTTACATAATGTATTTTGTCAAATACTTCCAATCATTTCTTTTGTTAATTATCTTCAAAATCTGAAACATATCCTGTTGAATATTTAAATAGATTAGAGGCTTCATTGAAGGAAAACATAAAGAAAATACCGTTTTGTTTTCTTTTTCTGAACTTCCGATTCGGTAAAAGTAATAAAAAACACATGTGTTTGTGTGTTCATGTGGGAATATTTGTGGTGATCATAATGGATGATTGTTATACTTATTTATTTGAAAAAAAAAGAAAAATAGAATTGATGTGATCTTGTCATCATAATTCTAAACTCATTTCTCTTTAAACAAAAAATTATATATATTTTTTACATGTTTGTTATAAATAGAAATAGGATTATAAAATAAAACACACCACACATACACACAAATACATTAATATTTATTTACAATTGTGAGAATATTTATATCTTGAAGGGAATTTTTCAATAAGTCAGAGACTGAGAAACAGGTTGTTAGAAATTTGATCTGCTGGTCCTTAATTTCTTTTATTTTTGATTGTGTTATATTTTAAAGTGGAAATTGAAAAAAAGAAAGAAATATATGTATTTAGAACGTGAGGGAGGCTCCTTTTTTATGGTTCTTTTTTACGACAAACAAAAAAAGAACTGTGATTTTATTTTGTATTTTTTTTTTCACGAAATCTTTTTTATTTAAATTATTATGCGTGTGAATTGAAAAGAACATAAAACTAAATTGTATTTTAAGGAGTGTTTTCAAAAAAAGTGTGAGAAAATGAGTTTTAATGAAAACGTATAAAATATTTATTTAAAATTGTATAAAAACATATAAAACTATTTAGGTAAATTTTATGTTTAAATGTATTTCTTAAGGAGTTTTCTGTTTCTAATATGATTCAAATTTAAAGAGTTAATAAATTTTATTTGCAAATTATGAGAATATCAAATGACAAAGATTTTGTGCTCTTTTTATAGCTCTATTTTAGAAATAAAATATCAAATATGCGTTAAATAATTTTTTAGAAATTGAAGTGAATAAATATTATATTCGTCTACACCAACTATCGAACACACCAAATTTGTGAGATGAAAATATAAATTCGACCATATTTAATTGAAATTAATTGGCCCCCTGACTGCTGCAAATTCGCATATATTTTAACTTTTTCCTCAGAAGCAAACATACATCGTTTGTAAATTTTTTATGCTTTTTTTCAGTACCGCAATTTTAAATAGCGACTATTACTAAGAAGAACGGCTCCTAATCTTGCGACCTTTTATCTGTCCCCAAATTCCTTACCCTCCTTAATATGGATTTTATTAAAATCTGTTAAAGGTGGTAGTTACTAGGGATGCCGAAAGAGTTTGGTTTTCTAAATTCCGGGATTCGTGATTTTATAAATCGAAATACTGGGATCTCGGTATTTTACTGGATTTAGAGTGTTTTGTTTCAAAGTATTTTTTACTCGGGAATTATTCGGTATTAACATCCCTAGTAATTACCAATTTTACTAATATAACGTTTTGTGCTGATTCCATTCCCAAAATATTTTATTTGTAATTTTGATGACATTTATTTAACATTTAAAATTTAACGGAAATACTTGTTGAGTTAATTTAGATAAGCTTGGGGTAAAGCTTCATTTTCCCTAGCGAGTTCAGGGATCTTTCGGATTTCAAGTATCTTATATCTTTTTGCTAGGATTATTTACATAAAGTAAACACTGAAGAACTATTTTCTGCTGTATCCCCTTTTTAAAGTATTTTATAAAGAACAAAAAAGGTTTTTGGCAAAATGTTTCGGAATTTTTCATGGAATATTTTTTAATTCAAATATTCATTAAAATTTATTTTTGCGAATTTTGTTAAAATAATTTTTCTATTAAAGAGTTTTATAGGTTCACAACCTTATTTCTTGTAAGTAACCTTCAGCTACATTAAGTAATGATCCACATGATGCATTTTTTATTTGGATTTTGTAAATGATATTTATACTCTGCTCTTCTGTTATTATACACTGATGTATATTCTTATAAATGCATTTAATTATTACTTATTATTATTCTTTTTGTCAAGTCTTCTTGTTTGCCTTATTCATGCGATCAAATGTTTTTGGTGCTACTTGTGTTTTAAAATATTTTTAAATTTCGGTTTCTTATAAATAAACGTATGTTCTTTTTATGACAATATCGCAATTTTACCGCTGAATTTTCTTGTTAAATTTATAAATTTCATAACGCTTTTCTATTCAATCAAGAAAATATCCAAATTTATTTGTTTAATGAACAAGAAAGTTCAAAACATTTATTGTTATAACCGACATTTTAAATGTTGAGTTTATTTTATTGAATAAAATAATATTATGATCACAATATATTTAAAAATATGATCGCAATATTGTTAAAAATATTATTGTCTAATTATTATTTCCAGTAATGACAACTAATATGTATTATAATGACAAGAAGAAATCATTTCAGACCGTATATCTCAAATCAAACAGTCGACTATGTCCGTCTGTCCATCTTTTGTCTGTTGGAAACATTCCATAGAATCAGGGGCTCCTATTCGAAACAAGTTATATCAGCTATAATATCAAACAGGTAGTTACAGGCTATAATATGACAATCTGTTAGTCATATTTTTTAAGATAATTTACTGACACATGTATATTTTGATACTAATAAATCTGTTCTTGAAGATATCCCATATTAATTTGAGCCCTATTTTGGTATATTATATTTTTAATTAGAACAATAGCCTCCCTTATAACGGGCTTTCACGGAAAATGGATTTAAGTTTATGAAACATTTAAATAAAGTTCAATTCCATTGAAATTTAGCACAATGATTTTTCTAACTATAATCAAAATATATTATAAATATGAACAATCTTGGTCCAAATTTTGCTGTAGCTCTCATATAAGATCCTTTCCCGGAAAACAGTTTTGATCTTATAACAAGCATATTTTTGATTTTATACCCTCCACTGTGTGTAACGCTAAAAGAAATTTAAAAAATTTATATGGTGATTTTTGATTATATAAATCTTAAGCATATAAAATATTATCTTATGCAAAATTTTTTTTTTGATTTTCGGAAGTGGGTGAGTAAAGCACCTATAGCCTATTGTCAACCAATCTTCTTGATATTTGGTATGTGAATTTTAACACAACTCAATTGAGTCAAATGTTAATGATATATCTTTATATTCGTGAGTTTCATGTCCTTAACATAATTCCGGTAAGACAACTGCTTGGGAGGCAGATAAAATATTGAAACGACTAAGTCGACTCAGTGAGTCGCACGGTATATAACACCTTTTCTGTATATAACATACATCAATAAAAATGCATGAAACTACATATGTTTTTGTTGGGTAGAATGACATTATTACGATGGTTTCATATTTATACCTGTGTTTATTATGTGGTTTTGGCGGTTCTGCAGGGAATCAATGGCATTTCACTTTGGTATTAAAGTATTTTCGAAAAGTTCGCAGTATTAAATCAACTTTATTATTAACTTCGAAATGATAAGCTAAACATTTCTTTGGTGAAGGGTATAAAAACTAATTTAGAATATTTTTAAACTATTTTGTCATCTATCAGAACAAAGAAAATATCATTAAAGTACTTGAACTGTGTTAAAATCAAATTGAAGAAAAAAATTATGCTGACCAACCGCAATAATGTTTCAATCTCTCTCTATCAACTTGTATAATGAGCTTTAAAGCAATTATTGATGATTGAAATAAATTGTGTATTTTTAGGATTTTACTCCGATATACTTTTTTCGGTTATTATGCAGGTTCACTGGCCCAGTTTCAATAATAATTGTAGTTTAGTTTCTTTTTGTTCTCCGCATTATTGTCTACATTCAAATCGATCATTTAAAAGAACTAAAGAAAACAAGAAACTACTTGTGACGTTTAAATAGAAAAATAAACTTAAATAAAAGAAATTATAAGAAATTCATCACGGTTTTCAAAAATTATAATAAATCCAAGAAAAAAAGAAATTAAATTTTACATACTTTTCTTTTTCTGTTTTTTCTATTTTTGTACAAGAAAAATAAAAGTAATGGATTGGCGTTGTACCTGCTGTAGAAATATAAGTATAAGTAAATAATGCGGCGTATGCCATACGTCGTCTTCAACAACATTTCAAATCACATCAAATGAGAAAAAAAACGTTATTAAAGAATTCCAACTCCTTAAGACGTTTCTTTCTTTATATGAGTTTGTGCTGTTGTTGTTATACACTCCATCACCACAAGTGGCGATGATAAACTTTGTCATACAGTTTGTAATGCTAAAAAGGAATCATCTCAAACACATCTGACTGTAAGTGGTTGGCATGCTCACATTCACAGTAATTGACACAGCTCAATTACCTGAGTCCTGAGAAGTTTTCTATTTAAAACCAGCAAAATCGGTTCAGTATATTAAAAGATATAGACCGGAATCTAAGGCAAATTCTATGTTCAAGAAAATCTATCGCAAAATTTTCAATTATAAATCCACAAATTAGAATTAATATTTGTCACAATATTTAATTATATTTACTCCATTACCACTTCAAAATTTATCAAAATCGGTTCAGAAAAAAATATAGTCGAAAATATAACAAATTTTTTGACTCATTAGTATTCCGTGTTACATTTAAGTAAAACTTTTATGTATTGTACACGTCTATTAGTGTGTATGTGTGTATACGTAAACTTATTTACTACATACTATATACAATAGTTGTGGTGGAGGGTATTCAAGATTCAGCATAACCGAATATACCATTCTTAGTTACTTTTCTAATAACTATTTGATTTGAAATTGTCTTAAATAGCTGGCGGGCGGCATCCAATTGCGTTTTAAAGTAGCTATATGTCTGATAATTTTGAAGAGCTTTCCAATTGGTATCCCGCTATGATAAAAAGGTGGATTTTGGTGTTGGCGGTTTAAGGGTTAGAAAAAGATCTTAAGTATTTTTTATAAATTCATTGTTATATTTTTATTTTTTATTAAAATCTCATTTATCAGAAATTGTTTAGATATGCGTCAAATAATTATATTGATTGAAACAATATTATGTTAACATTTGGAAACGGTTAAGTGTAGTTTTACCGTTTACTGATAATAAAACAGAGAAGAAAAAGAAATTATTTCTAATTATTTAAATGTGAACGTATTGAGTAAAAGAGGTGAAAATAATGGTAGAGAAATAATTTTTTTTAACAATATGAAGGTATGAGTAAATAAGTGATCGCTTTACTTAACTTTCTATGGAATGTGTACTTTAAATCGATCTGTTATTTAAATTGTGACCATATGGAAATGATCAGGTTTATTTTTAACAACCTTTCTTTATTTAATACTTAATTATGAGTCATAAGAAAGTAATTTTATTGAAAATCATGACATTTTTTATCTGTTATTTTTTCCATTACAGTTTCTGAATTTAGTGTAAAAACTTGGAGCAAGTTCTGGTTAAAAATAACAAATTAGGAAGAAGTCCAAACAAGATTGCGATAAAAAAGTAAGAAACTAAATTGTTTCTAAATTGTTTTTTAATAACTTTATGCTGTCAAAGATATGTCAATGAAATTTCACATGTTTAGAACTGAGATGTTTTCAAGTTGGTTTAAAGACTAATTTTATTAAAAAGCAATTAAAAGTTAAGTAGACCAAGTCGTACTATTTAGTATCCTATACTATATTGTAACTAATGGCAGCTACCAAAAAATTAATGAGCCACCCTCGTATAAATTTACTTCGTAATTTATGCTTAATAATGCAGAATATTATAGTATTAACATTTATGTACTTTTTTGCCATTGAAAGAGATATTTTGGGGAGATTATACCAAAGTTAGAGGAAATAATGGACTGTCCTCGTAAAATTTCGCACATCGATTTTTGCTTATGTTCTTAGTTGACCAATTCTTTTCACCGACGTATATGTGGGATTTCAGCCCTTCAGAGTTAAATTTTTAATGGAGGTCGATGGTTGCCATGAAAATCAAGAGTCTGATACTCATATAATTTGGCACTTCGTTTAAGCATATTTGTGTCAAATTTCATTAAAATCGTTTTATAATCAAGAATTTTATGACTTTATGTTTGGAAGATGAATTAATGGAAAACCATCTCCATCATTCAATAATCAAAAAAAAGGACTTAAATCATTCCATAATTTAAGTCCTTTTTCAATGAACACTAATAGACAAAAGTGAACGACATCTATAATGTTCAATTTAAAGGCTCCTAATTCTATGAAAACAATTGAAATAAAGAAATGGTTTACATAAACAAAAATTTTATTTTATTTAAATATTATTTCAGTTCCAAAAAAAATATTTTCTTATACTTCTAAAAAACAAATTAAAACAATCAAAAATGATATTGTAGGTCAAGCCCGACTATATAATACAATGCACCACATTGTGTAAATGGGGGCTGTGAACAATTTTTTGTCTTAATTTGAAAAATTATTATTACAATACCAACGTATATTTGAGATTTTTGTTAAGAACAAAAATCTCAAATATAGTGATATTTAGAAGGAGACTTGTATGGGACCTATGAGAAGCGATGGACTGACCCTAGCATTATTTTGCACATTTGTTTAGAATATCATAAAAATATTTTAGCAAATTTATATTTAGAGATCAAAATCTTATTCCAGTTATTCTATATTTAGAGGTCAAAAACCATTCCAATTAGTTTAGTCATTGAGAAAAAGTTATATGTAGTAAATTTCGTCAACTATTCACCATATTTACATAGAAAGTGAGCTGGACGTCAGGTAGATGGACGGATATCGTTTAATCGACTCAAAAAATAATTCTGCGTCGAACAGGTAACTTAAAGGTGAAAGTAATACCTCATTTTCTTAGACTCCTTCATTAATTTCTATTGAAGCATATGTTTGGTGGTAATGTGATGTTCTCGAATCCGTCTATTCAAGCGGCCGCATAAATGCTCTATTGCGTTGATGTCGGTTGGCTGAAGAGGAATTTTGAGAGCGATCTGTTAAAAATAATAATCTGACTCAATACTAAGTTTTTAAACACTTTTATAAAAGTTATATTTAAGAACATTCAAATAAATATTTTTATCCATTATTTCATCAACTAATACTATATCCTATACCATGACACAAGCACATCCATGTTTAATAGTGGACTGGATGTGTTTTCAGCAAAACGTCCCTTTTCATTATCCATATCAAAACTCGTCCATCTAATTATAAATGGAAATTTTGCTTTCATCAAAATTATTTCTGTTGGAATTTTTTCTTATCTCAATTTTTTCCCTTTTTGTGCTCTTTAGCGAAAGAGCACATCAATAAATTTCACTCTTTTCCGAACAGATCTGGTCGTCAATGTGATTCTCACTTATCGGGTTGTCTTTAAAGAATTTTATAATTTTAACAATTTTGGTACGTGCAAGGTTAACCAATAAGCATATTTTCCCGATCATTTAATTTTGTTTGTACGCACTTAAAATAATTTTTCTTTCTTTAAATATAGTTTATTTTATTTCCTTTTTCACAAATTTCCCTTTCAGAGGAATTAAGATAAAACTATTCGTAAGAGCAAAAATTTTTAAAATTTCCTTAATATTTTAATGCAGTGACCGTAACTTGTTTTATTTTTTGTTAATATGGTTTGTTTTATGGATGCATAGAATCCGCAAACTTACATTAAAGTAAATGGCGGTGACTTTTGTCTATTTGTGTTAACAAACTTATCCAGGAATAAAAGGTCCCACTTTTACATGCGGAAATATTCAAAATCGAAATCTCCATAAATTGTGTTTTACTGAAATAATAACCTTGTCATTATTAGAGGCGTACGGGGAAAATACTTTTTGACCGTTTACTTTATAAACGTAGCTATATATTAAGGACCATTTAAAGATGATATCAACTTTAAAGTTTGATGGCTTAATAAAAGAATTTTATAGTTTTTTAAAAATTGATAAAATTTGGATTGGGCTTATGGCCAGATATCTGACTCAATTTCATCCAAGTTTAGTTTTTTTAATAATAAAGTTCAAAACAAACAAAAATAAGTGTTGCCACCTTATTTGAAAATATAGATTTTTTTCTTGTACCAAATTCTGGTTAACATAACTTTCTAACGGATTTATATGTTTATATTGTTATTGCATCACCTTTTTTTAATTTTATATAAAATTCTGCACATATAAAAAACTGACCAAATTTAAATATTTATTTCGACTTAAATATCCTTAAAAGTACAAGAGAAAACTTAATTGTGTATAAGTTGTGTATAGAGAGTTGCAAGGACTATCTATATGTAAGTCTTTTGTCTCATTTTATACATAAATTTTTGACGAATTAAAATAATCAAAATACTCGTGGTACTAATTTTTGGAGGGTCACTGGTTACGCCCCTGACTAGTTAAGGGTTTTTAAATGAATTCGAAAACATGTGAAACTTCATTCAAATCTCTCAAATAGTTTAAAATTTAAATAAAAAAATCGGTTTCCCGATCACACTTTGCATTTGGATAAAGTGTGAAAACAAAAGACTTAAGAAACGAGCACTTTTTTAAGTTTGCTGTTTTAGGCCTTTTTCTCATACTCAATTTATTTCTCACTTATTATCAATAAAAAAGTATTTTAAACACAATAAAATCAACATTGTTGATTATTTTGTAAAAAAGTGCAGTTACTATTAAACGTGATATTTATGCTCATTTCCGCCACAATAAATTTAACACCCAAATTGTAGGTTCTCAAAAAATAATGTTTAAGTACTTTATCTTTTTGCATAAATTTGCACTTTACAAAGTTTTTCCTTTACATCTTTAAAACAAAGTAATACTTCACATGTGCAAAATTTTCAAAGTCGGCGTTAAAACAGAAAAATTGTTCTTATTTGATAAACGAATATATTTGGAAAAGTGTTTAAAGTGGAACTGCCCACAGGTCAGAGAAGGAAAAAAGCAAAGAATAACAATACTTAAGATTGTATAAAATAAAGCAACAAGTTTCCTTTTTTTTTTTTAAACAGATGAATATGAGTACATGATTCCTAAAGAAAGCAAAAAGAAAAATTCAAAAAGACTATCAATCTGTATAGACAGTCAAAGCGACAGAGAATTTTATGGATGATGATGATGAACGAAACGTTTAGATTAGCCAAACAGCATGATTTAACAAATTGTTTCAACACCATTATGTTCATCATATTTTTTTGTTATTTTTTTTCATCTTTTAGATTATTTATAGTTTATTCTCCTGATGAGAAATTATTTCAAACATTTAGGTTTGGAAGTTTGAATGGTAAAAATCTCAACGCATTTTTGGAGAAAATGCGATAAATAAGAAAATTCATAAAAAAATTAAATTATTAAATAAAATGGGTATTTTATCTAAGAATTTAATTTTTTCGATTTTTAAGGAGAGCAAATTGTTTTGGAACTACTCCAAAGCTCTTATATCAGGTCTTGTTTTCTTATTTATGCTAAAATTATTTATCTTTTCTATTTACTTGAGTGCGGAAATCTATATAAAAAGTAACTTCAGTATCGTTAAAAAGCCTTATGATCGTGTAACCGATCCAATACCTTATCTGAAAAGCTATGATGTCCTAAATAACAAAAATAACATCCGAAAATTAGAAAACGCGTTCTACGACACAAGCATTATGAAGCTAAGGATGAAACCGATGAAGAATTAAGTGATAAAGAAAGTAGATGGTATCAGAAATATGACAAATCAGGATCTAAAGGGCGCCTGTTGAGTGTGCAGCTAAATAAACTCAGAAATATTAACCGACAGAGCATATAGAGTTAAATGTCGCTTTTGGTACTGAGTGATGCTTATCTCTTCAGAAGTAACACTTAGAAAACAGAGAGTTTTTCTTCTGGAATTGCTGTATGACCATCGACAGAACATATCTCGCCCCATCTTTTCTTGAGACTGTTCTCAGTTCTATGTCGAAAAGTAGAACAAGTCCGATTCAAACCTGTCTAAATCCTAATAAGAAAGAAAAAATAAGAACTTTAGCCACATTCTACACCAAAGAAAGGGTTTCACTATTTAAAATCCCTTCAACACTGGAGAGAAAGCTAAGAGTAAATAAAGGCAAAATCCAATTGATCTCTCCTATGTAGTATTAGTGATGATATTTGGTAAGCAATATAAGTTTGGAATATCTATTCGAATAGTATTCGAAACTAAGAAGTGTATTTTAGTGATAAAGCTGATATTACTGCAGTGAACAAGTATTTTAAGTCATCTCATTAAAAGAGCTCCATCACCTATGACATAAATGGACAGATAAACAAGTTTATATGGAGAATAAGCAAGTTTATATGACCAATTTTAGTACACATTTTTTCATGTCCAAAGCTGTACTTTTTCGATACTTAAGAAAAAGATAAGCAATGGGCTGCCGCTAAACTGGTATCCGCTGATGAGGAGCTTTTATTTTATGTCATTTATATCGTTTTCGCCCCAAAGTTGACATCATTTTCATCTTGCTGTACTGTGACTGCGATAGGGCAATATTGATACATACCATGTTTAAGCGTATTTGTCGCCAGGAGTCCAAACAATTCCACCTTCATCGGGGCTGCAACACATGAAGAATTTTCTTTTCGTTTTTTGATTGACTTAAACTCAGTTATTTTTTTATTGCTAATTTAATTGTTTTCCCCATCTGGTAACGTTTCTTTCTAATATTCACAAAAATTAAGGAAATTTACTTCTTTTGCCTTCTGCTGTATTTATTCAATTATAACGTATATTTTAACTAAATTTCTAATAAAATTCTCAGAATAACTAAAAACTATTTTTTTCACAGTCATAAACATAAACCACTTATTATTAAATAATAATAATAAGTGGTTTTTGGTAGGTGGTGCAGACAAGTTGATTTTCTTTAACATTAATTTATGATAGTTATATAAAATATCGAAGACTTTTTTTGGCAAAAAAAGTTCTTATTTATTCCCGTTCTTTTTTCTCTTTCTCTTTAATTTTTAACCAACCCACACTTGTTCTGATAGTTTCAAATAGCAGCGGGCTACAAAAAAGCTTTAAAAGAAATCAAAATCATGATGATGGGTTTACTTTAATGTCGTCACTTACAATTGCCGCCATCATTTTCATGTGTTAAGCATCATCATCATCGTTGTGATCATCACCACAGCCAACCTCTTACTCAGAAGATGATCATCATCTATTTTCATGTTGAGCCTAAGATCCTTAAACACTTTACGTAGCCATCTATAGTTATCGACATTTGTTGGAAAAGGAATACAAATGCGTTTTGTTTTTTCGGTTTTTGGCTGCTTTATGATGTTTCCTCAGTATAAAGAATGAACAAAAACCAGAATTGACGATGTTGTTTCTATGATGTTGTACAAATTTGCATTTATTGCTTTAACATGTTGCAGAAATTCGTTTATATCTGTTTGATTTTTTAAGACAGACCATTAACTTGTATACAGTTCAAGAATAATAAAAAAATAAGAATTATTATGCTCTCTGTTAAATATAATAAAAACAATATTTTTTACACAATCCGTTTTGATAGACCAAACAAATACAACAACAACAATAAGAAACAGCCTATCATGAATGACCAAATACACTTATACCAAATATTTGAAGCTTATCGAATGAAACGATTTAAAAGAGTTTGTTCGCCAAAAATTGTTTGAATTAATAAGAACGAGAAAAAGACAAACATGTTAATAACCATCATTTTGGATGAAGGATTAGAGTTGATTTTTTTGAAGTGGTTGTTTTATGAGTGCAGTAAGTAATTCAAATTATGATACTTTTTAGATTTTGAAAACACATTAAATCTAAAATATAAGTTCTAATAAATCGAAGAAACAATATCAATTTAATGAAAGCGTATCTGCAGTTATTTGTAAATTGTCAATTGGTAACCAATACGTGTAGCACAAGTATTTAGTGCAAAAGAAATTCTCTGTTTTCAGTTTAAGAATAAATTAAATAAATTTCTGATACCCTGTTCTGAAGTAAATCGTGAGGGCATACTGGATCGATCGAAGCAAATGAAAATGCAACATCTAGGCTATAAGACGGGTTACCAAAACTTCTATGGTTACCGGGTGACTTCATAACCAGAAATTTCGTTCTACACACAACAATAAGGCTGTATGATACGGAAAGCTGGATGCATAAGATGTACGGTCATGTGAATACCCTGATAATAACAAATGCTATTTCAGGATGTTCACTTATTCCATATCGTTCAACTATTCGATATGTAATAAGGTGTCCCGATTCAAGAATTTAACATTTTTGAATCGGGACACCGTTTCAATAATTTTACGAAAGAGTACTTCTGAAAGAATGCAGATTGAGATTACAGTTATTTGGAGAGCAAGCAATTTACTTACGCGACATCGAATCTTATATCACAGAATATAATTGCAGAGTATTCAAACGTTGTGCTGGTCTAAGTGCGAGACACGAGACTAATTATACAATTTGTAGGCTGATGCCATGGAGGAAAGTGGGATGAACTTTTGAGTTGAATACATTAAAAATGTTAATAACTTATTTGAGAGACACAGTTGCTGCGGTGTTTATCTTTGTCTGCAGCTCGTTAGAATCTCTGATATATTTGGTTACTGCTGGTATAAGGGACATATGTGGTTTTATTTGAAATTACTGATGGTTCTATGAGGGGCTCACTCAATCAGGATTTTTACAGTTTTCTATAAAGCTGACTGCTGAACAAATGAAGGACTCCTCATTTCTCCTTCCTACTTTGACTATAGACATGAATTTACTCCTACTTCTCTTATACCTCTCTCCTCAAACCTCTTCTACTTGTATCTTCTCTTCATCTGAAATTTATCTCACAACAATCTTTTTCTAGTAATGCTTCAAAATTATCATCTTCAAAATTTTTAGCACGGTCCATGTTGATTGTAATTGATAACTTTCAACAGCGGCATATCATTTCAAATAAGAACTGAAATTGGAATAAAATCTTTAACTTCCGAACCCCTCATCCGATTACAAAGGAATTTACACAGTGGTGTAGTCATTTTTAAGTTTTGAGATAAAACTTTACGCACCTAACTAAACCGGATTGCAGCAAACCTAATTTGTACCTATCAGATGTTAAAAAATAATATAAATGAATTTTGCTTATCGGGAGCATAGGAAGATTATTTCCCAAATTTTACCTTTCAAAACTCAAATGTTTAATTTTTGAACCATTTGTCCGATTTAATCCTTTAAAAATAGTGGGTCACTATAGGTGTTACGACTATTTGTGGACCTATCTCTTTAAAATTTGGATTGTGGATTTGGATTCATAAAAATTTGGACCAAATATATTTAAAACAAATTAATATATTCGTGGTTTTATGAGCTGTTCCGGGTGAAACTTTTTATGAAAGCTACCTGATTATCACCGACTTCAATAACTTTACTCCTTAGCTTCGTAGTTTAATTCGCAAAATTATTCTGGGCTTCGTCCTTGGCTTTGTCTTTGCATGAGAGTCACAGACAGAATTGTTAAAGTTAAACATATACAATCTCACGGCGCTTTCAACACAAAGTGAATACAAAGCGAAAACCAATACTTTCACATCCTTAGATATGGATACAAGTAGAAATTCGCATTTTAACATGTATGGATAAAAAACCCTTTTGCTTAAAAGTTGGTGCAATTTCTTCTCACAATATTGATGATTTCTCTAGCAATGCATTTGCACATTGGAAATAGGCCCTCTTTCCTGAAAGTTTGGTTAAAACTTCTGTTAGAACGAAACTTCTCAAGGTGTCTTATAAACATTTAATTCAATTAGACAAGATGAAACTTCGAAGGTTCTTGTTTACCGGTTATGACATAAAACTCTCTGGCTACTGGTTCAGCCTAAATAGACTTATCTTACTTTAACAATTTGTCTACAATAAAGATCCGTTGAGTAGACTTATTACACTAGTACGTATATCTATTGTACAAGGAGGGACTTATCTCCAAAAATGTTAAGCTCCCAGGAATATATTTTATGGAATCCGAGATGATTTATTAAATTTCAGGGTTAAAAAAATTTCCTCAAAATTGGCTTTTGGTTGCAGTGCAATTTACTCCTTAACACCTCTGTTATCTATTCATATTGTTGAGTGGTTTAAGTGTTTTTCACTTATATTCCATCTTTGTGTAAGTTTGTGTATTATTTTTGTTTCTGTTGTTGTTATTTTAAGGTGGAGGTTGTTTTTAATGATGATGTGTGCAGCTTATATTCAATATTATTGAATTGAGGTTCTTGATGCTGTTACTAGCATTTATTGTTGATATGCCTACTCTTTTGATGGACTTCCAGTCAAAGTCAAGAATATTTATGTTACAATAGAATTGAAGATTTTTCTCTATGATATACAAACACACATACACATTTTTTAGGTTTGATTATGTATTCTACTATTTTGCATAGTCAGGTTTTTGTATTTAATGGTGCTGCAATGAAGAATCTAAAAAAGGAATTGGTATAATTTTAATATTTTTTAAGATTTATGGAATTATTGTTTATGTTGTGGCAGGTACATACTTTCAAAAGATATAAATAAAATTTTAAAAAATAATTTTTTGGATTAAAAACAAACCAAATAAAACATATAAGAATGATATAATCGGCTGTACCGAATCTTAAAAACTATCCACCATTAACATTATGCCAAAATTCGCAAGAGTATTGGTCAAAAAAAAACTAATTTTTCGTTATTTATTTTTCCTTAATTACGGAAAAAGGAAAAACTATAGTGAAATATGCCTAAATCTATATTCCGAGAAGTGTGATTATAAAGGTGTCATAACCAAGTATGGCTCAATAATTTTCAAACTTGATTCATATACTAAAAAACGTTTAAAAATATTAAATCAAATTGAAACTCCTTTTCTAGGAATGGGCCTTAAATTCAGTAACATCTATTATTATAGTTAGCGTAAAACTTGTTCCGAATTTTAAACAGGCTTGTTATGAGTTTACAAGTCTTATATATGTATGGCCGCTTTATCACATGTTCAAAACAGTTTGAAAATAATCGTGACGATTTTAAATTAAATTGGTTCATATTTTCTTTAAGTGTTTTATAAGTTCAAGCCAGTTTTCGGGAAAAAGCGCACAGTATTTCAAAAAAAAATTTGTAACTTCCGAACCGATAGTACGATTTTTATGAAATCTTATATAGTGATAGTAAAAGTACAATTAAGTTTGTACTTTGTATATCTAACCAGGCTCGGCCCACAGGGTTCCAAATTTGGTCATAATAAAAGTATTGAAAAAGATCCAGAGTCTTTATATCCTAACCGATTTTAAAGATCTTATATACGATGTTTAACCTCGTCTTATGGGTTGGCTATCTCTTACAGTTTAAGATATTTTTTTAATTTAAAAAATTAAAATATTTTACTTTTATTCAAATATTTTTTTAATTTTATAAGAACTAATGGCAAAATTACAAGGAAAAAACTTTGAAAATATCTTTATGAAATAACTTAAATTTTAATTTAAAAAAATAGAATTTTCGAAGAGTTTTTGCAAAGAGTTAGTAACTAATACCATATTTTTTAATTTTTTAAAGAGTTCAAGGCTTTCGTGTAATGCAAACAAAATCAGAACTTAATTTTTGTGAGATCCAGAGTTTCTCAAATTCAATCGCTTTTTTGACGACACTGGTTTGCCCTTTCTGGCTTAATTATTTAAATCGCAAAGCAGGAATATTATATTATCTTTAAAGTCTTTTATATTTCAAGTAATATACATTAAAAAAAATGAAAATAACGCAATTTTTAATTTTTTAAGTTTTTTTTTTGGGAATTACAGAATTTCTTTAAAAAAATAAATTAAACGTTTTCAGTTGAATATCGAAAAATTTATTTACAAAATTAAGATGGGTTGATTAAGTGAATTTAAAAATTAAAATTTTATAATTTCCAAAAAATCAAAAATTCAACACTTTCATGTCATTTTTCTTCAAGAAGTCTGGAACGAATTATTATTATTAATAATTTTATAATTTTTAATTTAGCCACCGAAAATTTAATTTTGCATTAAATATTTTTATCCATTTTTTAGCCAATTTTATTTACATTCATCCATATGTATATTGGCTAAATGGACACATCATAGTGTCCATAAAACACTTAAAAAGGAAGGTTCTCATCAAATTTTGGTTAAATGTATATACTAGATGTATGCAAATATCAGCCTATATCTTTTTTGGTATTGATCCGATCGTTATGATTTTTTCTTGTATGATGAAGAATACATGACTGTAACTTATAGTAAAACTGCGGTTAAAATTAACTTTCCTTTTGTTGAAAAAGTTAGAAAAAATCGTTTTCGGAATTTTGAGCTTGTCTTTTCCTAGTGAACCGTAGTAAGCTGGTTTTAAATAGGAAACTCCATAGGACAGTTGTTAACAATGTGGCCAAACTTAATTAAATTCGAGTAATTAGTCTAGACGGACATAGCTAAATCGACTAAGATTTTGATTTGAAGCAAGAATACATATACCTTATGGGGTCTAAGATGATAACTTCTTTGCGTTACAAATAAAATGACAAAGTTAATATACTCTCACCACCACTTATGGTGGTGGAGGGTATATAAAATATATATTGAAGGTAGACAAGATTTAAATAAAAATTTGTAAACAATTTAAATAGATTTTGTATATAATTTGCAGAAAGTATAAGCTCTAAAATTGCGACTTAAAATATCTAAAATTATCTTGAATATTACCAATTTTTAAGTCAATGTTAATTAACCATATTTTTGCAATATTTAATTACAGTTCAATGGAAAAAGTAAAAGTTAAATAGAAATATACACATTTATAAAATGTATTTTTCTTTGAAAAAAAATAACGCCATCCGATTTAATTAACTTTATAAACGTCATTCCACTATTCGCTAAAATTTTCACTTGTAAGTGAAATTTTCATTTTTTAACACCCAATAGATGAAATTTAAATAAACCATTGTAACCCAAGTAATCTGGCGCCATTGTTATATGATTTCAAGTGTTTCTTTCTCCATATAAGAAAAATAAATTATAAAGAAAAAAAGTATAAAAGAAAAGAAACTTCATTAATTTGATCATAATTTTTGTATTGAAAGAAATTTATTGCAAAAAAAAAAAAAAAAAAAAAAAAAAGATATTAAAGAAAGAAAAAGAGTTAAAACACAAATGTTATGCAAAATTAAAAACTAATGATGCGACAGTTTTGCTAATTTCTATTGAAAAGAAAAAACAAACATTATTTAAATAAAAATATGGTGGTAATGATGGTTTGTTACCAACATATGGAAAGTTGATATGTACATCTTGGAAAGTAGATGGAATAATATATTGACAAGTTTATAAATAAGAGATGTTAAGAAAGTAAGAATTCATTTTGGAGCTGTAGTATTGCCCTATTGTCTAAAATGGGCTTATAAAAATTTACGGAAATTTGTCATATACCCTTATTTTGATACAATAATAAATCTAGAGATGGCATATTTTTCTGGGGTCGTTAATTGAGCCAGCTCCAATATGAGGCCCTTTCCCGGAGTATGATTTATAGCTTATAAAACTCTTAAATTTGAACAAATTCT
>PYHX02000158.1:50186498-50216405 GCA_004302925.2 Cochliomyia hominivorax
AATAGAAATTCGGCCAAAGTCTTTTCTAGCTGTATTTAATAATTATTATTTGTTTGACCAATCTTCCTCCATGTTTTGTTATAGTTCACATATAAGGCCCTTTCAGGAAAACAGGTTTGATCTTATAAAAACATTAAAATAAAGACCAATTCTATTAAAATGCTATTAATTATTTTCTTACGGTATTGATTATATATCATCAATTTGAAAAAAGATCCATTTTTTGCTATGGCTCCATATAACACCCCTTCCGGGAAAATGGGTTTGAGCTTATAAATAAACACCAATTCTATTGGAATTCGTCACAATAACTTTTCTAATAAACTTAAAATATATTATTAATTTGACAAATATTTGTACATATTTTTTAATAGCTCCCATATATAGCTCCTGTATAATACTCCCTATCAAACATCTTATCATGAATATGAACCATTTAATTTAAATCATCACGATATTTTCTAACTGTCTGAACATGTGTTTGTTTCTAACTGTCCATGAACATGTGTTTGTTTCGTGACGACCTAGGTCCACATTTTGTTATAATCCCATTAATTCTCTTCCCAGAAAGAAACTTTAATATCATAAGACTTTTATAATTAAGCAATTCTATTGAAAATCGGTACAAATATTAAATTCTACGTAACTAATTTAACAAATATCGGTGCCATATTTATTATAGTTCCCATTAAGACTCCCTCCAGAAAAGGGTAATAAATTTAATGGCAATTTTTAAACGTTTTGTAAATAATTTTGTAATCGGTTTTTAAGCTGATGAACGAATAATGTCTTCAACTCATGCTACTTTTTGCATAGTGGCTTAGTGTTGGAGGGCATTTAAGATTCGGTGCAGCATTTTAACTTGTTTTTAATTTAAATTATTGAAATTGCACTTGAAAATCATCAGCGATCCCTGCTGAAGATAACTAAAAAACGTCGAAAATATTGAGAAATACTAATTTTAATTATGACAACGTCCGGCCATATTTTGCAGGATCGGACAAAAGTTAATTAATAAACAGTGAATGGAAAATATTAGCTCTCATCTGTCTAATAGCCCAGTTCTTGCAACTTCAATTTATCACTTTTTTGGCTTTAACATCATATTAGATATTGATTTTACTTCAAACCCGGAGTTTTATCTACCAAACCTATTGTAGGGATCTATTTCCAGCATAACAAAAAGTTCGTTTCCTTAGCACAATAGAATTCAAAGTAATTTTGTTTTAATTCAAACTAATGGAGTTTATTTATAAATTAGGTTATATAATGATGATAAGAGCAACAACACAATTTGACAAAATCGAATTACAAGCCACGTAAGATATTCTGAAATAAACATAATTTAAATTTTCTCACTAAATTGGGAAAATCTATATATTAATCAAATGAATACAAAATTATTTACAAAACGGTTATTGTTAAAAACGGAAAACACAGAACTAACTAAAAGGTACTGTTACATAATGTATTTTGTCAAATACTTCCAATCATTCTTTTTGTTAATTATCTTCTAAATCTGAAACATATCCTGTTGAATATTTAAATAGATTAGAGGCTTCATTGAAGGAAAACATAAAGAAAATACCGTTTTGTTTTCTTTTTCTGAACTTCCGATTCGGTAAAAGTAATAAAAAACACATGTGTTTGTTGTGTTCATGTGGGAATATTTGTGGTGATCATAATGGGTGATTGTTATACTTATTTTTTTGAAAAAAAAAGAAAAAGAGAATTGATGTGATCTTGTCATCATAATTCTAAACTCATTTCTCTTAAAACAAAAAATTATATATATTTTTTACATGTTTGTTATAAATAGAAATAGGATTATAAAATAAAACACACACATACACACAAATACATTAATATTTATTTAAAATTGTGAGAATATTTATATCTTGAAGGGAATTTTTCAATAAGTCAGAGACTGAGAAACAGGTTGTTTGAAATTTGATCTGCTGGTCCTTAATTTCTTTTATTTTTGATTGTGTTATATTTTAAAGTGGAAATTGAAAAAAAGAAAGAAATATATGTATTTAGAACGTGAGGGAGGCTCCTTTTTTATGGTTCTTTTTTACGACAAACAAAAAAAAACTGTGATTTTATTTTGTATTTTTTTTTTTTCACGAAATCTTTTTTTATTTAAATTATTATGCGTGTGAATTGAAAAGAACATAAAACTAATTGTATTTTAAGGAGTGTTTTCAAAAAAAGTGTGAGAAAATGAGTTTTAATGAAAACGTATAAAATATTTATTTAAAATTGTATAAAAAACATATAAAACTATTTAGGTAAATTTTATGTTTAAATGTATTTCTTAAGGAGTTTTCTGTTTCTAATATGATTCAAATTTAAAGAGTTAATAAATTTTATTTGCAAATTATGAGAATATCAAATGACAAAGATTTTGTGCTCTTTTTATAGCTCTATTTTAGGAATAAAATATCAAATATGCGTTAAATAATTTTTTAGAAATTGAAGTAAATAAATATTATATTCGTCTACACCAACTATCGAATACACTAAATTTATGCAGTAAAAATATAAACTCGACTATATTTAATTGAAATTGTCTTACATTTGGTACCCTGACTGCTGCAAATTCGCATATATTTTGCTTTTTTTTGCAGAAGCAAACAGACATCGTTCGTAAACTTATTCTGCATTTTTTTCAGTACCGCAAATTTACAAAGCGACTATTACTAAGAAGAGCTCCTAATCTCGTGACCTTTTATCTGGCCCCAAATTTCTAACCCTCATTAATATAGATTATTAAGGAGGGTTATATTAGAATCTCTTAAGATTCGTTTGGTTTTCTAAATTCCGGGATTTGTGATTTTATAAATTGAAATACTGGGATTTCGGTATTTTACTGGGTTTGGTATTTTTTGTCTCAAAGTATTTTTTACTTGCTAACGGTTAAAACTTACAATTTATATCAAAATTTTACTGAATTTTGAGTTTTTCTATATAAATATTATGCAAAAAACTGTAATTCAAAACATTCAATTCAAACACCGGAACGAAATGAGTTAAATTCGGAATAAATAAATCCTAAAATATTCCAGGATTTTAACTTTTTCAAATCTTGCGATACGAGACTTATCAATTCCTATAAATCTCGGAAATTTTTCGGTATTGAGATCTGTAGTAATTACCAATTTTACTGATATAACGTTTTGTGCTAATTCCATTCCAAAAAAATATTTTATCCGTAATTTTGATGACATTTATTTAACATTTAAAATTTAACGGAAATACTTGTTGAGTTAATTTATATAAGCTCGGTGTAAAGCTTTTTTCCTTAGCGAGTATATAGTTAAGTTTCTGCGGCTTATTGGAAATACGCTCTTTAGGGAGCTTTCGGGTTTCAGGTACCTTTTGTCTTTTTGCTAGGGTTATTTATATAAAGTAAACACTGAAGAACTATTTTCTGCCGTATCCCGTATTTTATAAAGAACTAAAAATGTTTTTAAAAGTTTTTGTCAAAATGTTCCGGAATTTCTCATGGAATATATACTTTTTTTAAATTCGGATATTCGTTAAAATTATTTTTGCGAATTTTGTTAAAATAATTTTTCTATTAAAGAGTTTTATAGGTTCACAACCTTATTTCTTGTAAGAAACCTTCAGCTACATTAAGTAATGATGCACATGATGCATTTTTTATTAGGATTTTGAGCATGATATTTATACTCTGCTTTTCTGTTATTATACACTGATGCATATTCCTATAAATGCATTTAATTATTACTTATTATTCTTTTTGTCAAGTCTTCTTGTTTGCCTTATTCATTCGATCAAATGTTTTTGTTGCTACTTGTGTCTAAATATTTTAAATTTCGGTTTCTTATAAATAAACGTATGTTCTTTTTATGACAATATCGTAATTTTACCGCTGAATTTTATTGTTAAATTTATAAATTTCATAACGCTTTTCTATTCAATCAAGAAAATAACCAAATTTATTTGTTTAATGAACAAGAAAGTTCAAAACATTTATTGTTATCACCGACATTTTAAATGTTGAGTTTATTTTATTGAATAAAATAATATTATGATCGCAATATTTTTAAAAATATGTTTGTCTGATTACAATTGTATTGTTATTAAACAGCCCGTTATAAAAAAACTATTGTTATTAAAACAAAATATTATTTCCAGTTAACTGACAACTGAATATGAAAAAAATATTTTTATACCCCCCACTTCCTCTAGTAATGACAAGAAGAAATCATTTCAGACCATATAATGTATATATATTATTTCATCAAATAAAAAACTGAGTCGATATAGCTATGTCCGTCTGTCCATCTGTCTGTCTGTTGGAAACATTCTCACGCCTAGAATAATTGTCTGAATTCAATGAAATTTGGGCAAATCGTTTGCTATTCGGTTTATAACCAAGGACGTTATAGACCGATATCTGAAACAACCTCAAAATTTAAAGCTCCTTCATCTTAGAAAATATCATCAAAATTTGATTAACAGTTAAAAAGTTATAGGCTATAATATGCAAAATTTTTATACACCCCAAACTCTGTATGTCATATCGGCCGCAATTTTTAAGATAATTTACTGAAATTTGTCACATGTACATATTTTGATACAATAATAAATCCAAAGAAGGCACAATTGATTTTTTAACTATTTTAAACATATGTTATAAATTTTATTAACGTGGGTCCATATTTTGATATAGCTCCCATATAACCTTCCTTCCTGGGTTTGAGCTTATAAAACAATCAAATAAAGACTAATTCCATTGGAACTCGGTAAAATGATCTTTTTAACTATTTTTAATTATATTTTTAATTAAAACAATCTCGGCCAACATTTTGATGTAGCTCCCATATCAGGGCCCTCACCGAAAACAGTTTTCAGCTTATAAAACGAGGGAATAAAGACCAATTCTATTAAAATTCGACACAAGTATTTTGCTAACTGTTCTGAAGATAGTATATTAATTTGCCCTATTTCGGTCCATATTTTGTTATAGCTCCCTTATAACGGGCTTTCACAGAAAATGGATTTAAGTTTATGAAACATTTAAATAAAGATCAATTCCATTGAAATTTAGCACAATGATTTTTCTAACTATAATCAAAATATATTATAAATATGAACAATCTTGGTCCAAATTTTGCTGTAGCTCTCATACAAGATCCTTTTCCGGAAAACAGTTTTGATCTTATAACAAGCATATTTTTGATTTTATACCCTCCACTGTGTGTAACGCTAAAAAAATTGAAAAATTTAATATGGTGAGTTTTGCTTATATAAATCTTAAGCATATAAAATATTTCTAATGGAAAAATTTTTTTATGATTTTCGGAAGTGGATCAGTAAAGCACCTATAGCCTATTTTCAACCAATCTTCTTGATATTTGGTATGTGTATTTTAACACAACTCAATTGAGTCAAATGTTAATGATATATCTTTATATTCGTGAGTTTCATGTCCTTAACATAATTCCGGTAAGACAACTGCTTGGGAGGCAGATAAAATATTGAAACGACTAAGTCGACTCAGTGAGTCGAACGGTATATAACACCTTTTCTGTATATAACAAACATCAATAAAAATGCATGATACCCCAACTACATATTTATACTTGTGTTTATTATTTGGTTTTTGGCGGTTCTGCAGGTAATCGCTGGCATTTCACTTTGGTATTAAAGAATTTTCGAAAAGTTCGCAGTATAAAATCAACTTTATTATTAACTTCGAAATGATAAACTAAACATTTCTTCAGTGAAGGGTATAAAAACTAATTTAGAATATTTTTAAACTATTTTGTCATCCATCAGAACAAAGAAAATATCATTAAAGCACTTGAACTGTGTTAAAATCAAATTGAAGAAAAAAATTATGCTGACCAACCGTAATAATGTTTCAATCTCTCTCTTAACTTGTATATGAATGAGCTTTAAAGCAATTATTGATGATTGAAATAAATTGTGTATTTTTAGGATTTTATTCCGATATACTTTTTTCGGTTATTATGCAGGTTCACTGGCCCAGTTTCAATAATAATTGTAGTTTAGTTTCTTTTTGTTCTCCGCATTATTGTCTACATTCAAATCGATCATTTAAAAGAACTAAAGAAAACAAAAAACTACTTGTGACGTTTAAATAGAAAAATAAACTTAAATAAAAGAAATTATAAGAAATTCATCACGGTTTTCAAAAATTATAATAAATCCAAGAAAAAAAAAAGAAATTAAATTTTACATACTTTTCTTTTTCTGTTTTTCTTTTTTTGTACAAGAAAAATAAAAGTAATGGATTGGCGTTGTACCTGCTGTAGAAATATAAGTCTAAGTAAATAATGCGGCGTATGCCATACGTCGTCTTCAACAACATTTCAAATCACATCAAATGAGAAAAAAACGTTATTAAAGAATTCCAACTCCTTAAGACGTTTCTTTCTTTATATGAGTTAGTGCTGTTGTGGTAATAAAGTATATAAACTTTGTCATACCGTTTATAATGCTAAAAATGAATCATCTCAAACCCAATAATGAATATATTTTTGCATAAAAACAAAATCTGAATCGATTTAGCTATGCACATCTGACTGTCAGCGGTTGGCATGCTCACATTCACAGTAATTGACACAGCTCAATTACCTGAGTCCTGAGAAGTTTTCTATGTAAAACCAGCAAAATCGGTTCAGTATATTAAAAGATATAGACAAATCTATGGCAAATTTTATGTTCAAGAAAATCTTTCGCAAAATTTTCAATTATAAATCCACAAATTAGAACTAATATTTGCCACAGTATTAAATTATATTTACTCCATTACCACTTCAAAATTTATCAAAATCGGTTCAGAAAAAAATATAGTCAAAAATATAACAAATTTTATGACTCATTAATATTCCGTGTTACATTTAAGTATTTGTGTATGTGTGAGTGTGTATATACGAAACTTATTTACTTATTTATTGATTTATTTATTTATTTATTTACTATATACAATAGTTGTGGTGGAGGGTATTCAAGATTCAGCATAACCGAATATATCATTCTTAGTTACTTTTCTAATAACTATTTGATTTGAAATTGTCTTAAATAGCTGGCGGGCGGCATCCAATTGCGTTTTAAAGTAGCTATATGTCTGATAATTTTGAAGAGCTTTCCAATTGGTATCCCGCTATGATAAAAAGGTGGATTTTGGTGTTGGCGGTTTAAGGGTTAGAAAAAGATCTTAAGTATTTTTTATAAATTCATTGTTATATTTTTATTTTTTATTAAAATCTCATTTATCAGAAATTGTTTAGATATGCGTCAAATAATTATATTGATTGAAACAATATTATGTTAACATTTGGAAACGGTTAAGTGTAGTTTTTCCGTTTACTGATAATAAAACAGAGAAGAAAAAGAAATTATTTCTAATTATTTAAATGTGAACGTATTGAGTAAAAGAGGTGAAAATAATGGTAGAGAAATAATTTTTTTAACAATATGAAGGTATGAGTAAATAAGTGATCGCTTTACTTAACTTTCTATGGAATGTGTACTTTAAATCGATCTGTTATTTAAATTGTGACCATATTGGAAATGATCAGGTTTATTTCTAACAACCTTTCTTTATTTAATACGTAATTATGAGTCATAAGAAAGTAATTTTATTGAAAATCATGACATTTTTTATCTGTTATTTTTTCCATTACAGTTTCTGAATTTAGTGTAAAAACTTGAAGCAAGTTCTGGTTAAAAATTACAAATTAGGAAGAAGTCCAAGCAAGATTGCGATAAAAAATTAAGAAACTAAATTGTTTCCAAATTGTTTTTCAATAACTTTATGCTGTCAAAGATATGTCAATGAAATTTCATTATTTCATTATTATTTGAATTTCATTATTTTGCACATTGGTTTAGAATATCATAAAACTATTTTAGCAAATTTATATTTAGAGATCAAAATCTTATTCCAGTTATTCTATATTTAGAGGTCAAAAACCATTCCAATTAGTTTAGTCATTGAGAAAAAGTTATATGTAGTAAATTTCGTCAACTATTCACCATATTTACATAGACAGTGAGCTGGACGTCAGGTAGATGGACGGATATCGTTTAATCGACTCAAAAAATAATTCTGCGTCGAACAGGTAACTTAAAGGTGAAAGTAATACCTTATTTTCTTAGACTCCTTCATTAATTTCTATTGAAGCATATGTTTTGTGGTAATGTGATGTTCTCGAATCCGTCTATTCAAGCGGCCGCATAAATGCTCTATTGCGTTGATGTCGGTTGGCTGAAATGGAATTTTGAGAGCGATCTGTTAAAAATAATAATCTGACTCAATACTAAGTTTTTAAACACTTTTATAAAAGTTATATTTAAGAACATTCAAATAAATATTTTTATCCATTATTTCATCAACTAATACTATATCCTATACCATGACACAAGCACATCCATGTTTAATAGTGGACTGGATGTGTTTTCAGCAAAACGTCCCTTTTCATTATCCATATCAAAACTCGTCCATCTAATTATAAATGGAAATTTTGCTTTCATCAAAATTATTTCTGATGGAATTTTTTCTTATCTCAATTTTTTCCCTTTTTGTGCTCTTTTGCGAAAGAGCACATCAATAAATTTCACTCTTTTCCGAACAGATCTGGTCGTCCATGTGATTCTCACTTATCGGGTCTTCTTTAAAGAATTTTTTAATTTTAACAATTTTGGTACGTATAAAGTTAACCAATGAGCATATTTTCCCGATCATTTAATTTTGTTTGTACGCACTTTAAATAATTTTTCTTTCTTTAAATATAATTTATTTTATTTCCTTTTTCACAAATTTTTAATAAAAATTAAATTAAATTTTGACAGATAAGTCTTAAAGTTTCCCTATTAGAGGAATTAAGATAAAAGTATTCGTAAGAGCAAAAATTTTTAAAATTTCCTTAATATTTTAATGCAGTGACCGTAACTTGTTTTATTTTTTGTTAATAAGGTTTGTTTTATGGATACATAGAATCCGCAAACTTACATTAAAGTAAATGGCGGTGACTTTTGTCCATCGGTGTATACGATTTTATCCTGGAATAAAAGGTTCCACTTTTACATGCGGAAATATTCAAAATCGAAATCTCCATAAATTTTGTTTTACTGAAATAATAACCTTGTCATTATTAGAGGCGTACGGGGAAAATACTTTTTGATTGTTTACTTTACAAACGTAGCTATATAATAAGGACCATTTAAAGATGATATCAACTTTAAAGTTTGATGACTTAATAAAAGAATTTTATAGTTTTTTAAAAATTGATAAAATTTGGATTGGGCTTGTGGTTAGATATTTGGCTTAATTTCATCCAAGTTAAAGTTCAAAACAAACAAAAATAAGTGTTGCCACCTTATTTGAAAATATAGATTTTTTTCTTGTACCAAATTTAAATATTTATATCGACTTGAATATCCTTAAAACTACAAGAGATAACTTAATTGTGTATAAGTTGTGAGAGTTGCAATGATTATCTGTATTTAAGTTTTTTTCTCATTTTGAAGATAAATTTTTGACGAATTAAAATAATCAAAATACTCGTGGTACTAATTTTTGGGGGGTCACCGGTTACGCCCCTGACTAGTTAAGGGTTTTTAAATGAATTCGAAAACATATGAAATTTCATTCAAATCTCTCAAACAGTTTAAAATTTAAATAAAAAAATCGATTTCCCGATCACACTTTTCATCGGTATAATTTGTGAAAACAAAAGACTTAAGAAACGAGCACTTTTTTAAGTTTGCTGTTTTAGATCTTTTTCTCATACTCAATTTATTTCTCACTTATTATCAATAAAAAAGTATTTTAAACGCAATAAAATCAACATTGTTGATTATTTTGTAAAAAAAAGTGCAGTTACTATTAAACATGATATTTATGCTCATTTCCGCCACAATAAATTTAACACCCAAATTGTAGGTTCTCAAAAAATAATGTTTAAGTACTTTATCTTTTTGCATAAATTTGCACTTTACAAAGTTTTTCCTTTACATCTTTAAAACAAAGTAATTCTTCACATGTGCAAAATTTTCAAAGTCGGCGTTAAAACAGGAAAATTGTTCTTATTTGATAAACGAATATATTTGGAAAAGTGTTTAAAGTGGAACTGCCCACAGGTCAGAGAAGGAAAAAAGCAAAGAATAACAATACTTAAGATTGTATAAAATAAAGCAACAAGTTTTCTTTTTTCTCAAAACAGATGAATATGAGTACATGATTCCTAAAGAAAGCAAAAAGAAAAATTCAAAAAGACTATCAATCTGTATAGACAGTCAGAGCGACAGAGAATTTTATGGATGATGATGATGAACGAAACGTTTAGATTAGCCAAACAGCATGATTTAACAAATTGTTTCAACACCATTATGTTCATCATATTTTTTTGTTATTTTTTTTCATCTTTTAGATTATTTATAGTTTATTCTCCTGATGAGAAATTATTTCAAACATTTAGGTTTGGAAGTTTGAATGGTAAAAATCTCAACGCATTTTTGGAGAAAATGCGATAAATAAGAAAATTCATAAAAAAATTAAATTATTAAATAAAATGGGTATTTTAAAGTTTTTTTCTAAGAATTTAATTTTTTCGATTTTTAAGGAGAGCAAATTGTTTTGGAACTACTCCAAAGCTCTTATATCAGGTCTTGTTTTCTTATTTATGTATATAATTATTTATCTTTTCTATTTACTTGAGTGCGGAAATCTATATAAAAAGTAACTTCAGTATCGTTAAAAAGCCTTATGATCGTGTAACCGATCCAATACCTTATCTGAAAAGCTATGATGTCCTAAATAACAAAAATAACATCCGAAAATTAGAAAACGCGTTCTACGACACAAGCATTATGAAGCTAAGGATGAAACCGATGAAGAATTAAGTGATAAAGAAAGTAGATGGTATCAGAAATATGACAAATCAGGATCTAAAGGGCGCCTGTTGAGTGTGCAGCTAAATAAACTCAGAAATATTAACCGACAGAGCATATAGAGTTAAATGTCGCTTTTGGTACTGAGTGATGCTTATCTCTTCAGAAGTAACACTTAGAAAACAGAGAGTTTTTCTTCTGGAATTGCTGTATGACCATCGACAGAACATATCTCGCCCCATCTTTTCTTGAGACTGTTCTCAGTTCTATGTCGAAAAGTAGAACAAGTCCGATTCAAACCTGTCTAAATCCTAATAAGAAAGAAAAAATAAGAACTTTAGCCACATTCTACACCAAAGAAAGGGTTTCACTATTTAAAATCCCTTCAACACTGGAGAGAAAGCTAAGAGTAAATAAAGGCAAAATCCAATTGATCTCTCCTATGTAGTATTAGTGATGATATTTGGTAAGCAATATAAGTTTGGAATATCTATTCGAATAGTATTCGAAACTAAGAAGTGTATTTTAGTGATAAAGCTGATATTACTGCAGTGAACAAGTATTTTAAGTCATCTCATTAAAAGAGCTCCATCACCTATGACATAAATGGACAGATAAACAAGTTTATATGGAGAATAAGCAAGTTTATATGACCAATTTTAGTACACATTTTTTCATGTCCAAAGCTGTACTTTTTCGATACTTAAGAAAAAGATAAGCAATGGGCTGCCGCTAAACTGGTATCCGCTGATGAGGAGCTTTTATTTTATGTCATTTATATCGTTTTCGCCCCAAAGTTGACATCATTTTCATCTTGCTGTACTGTGACTGCGATAGGGCAATATTGATACATACCATGTTTAAGCGTATTTGTCGCCAGGAGTCCAAACAATTCCACCTTCATCGGGGCTGCAACACATGAAGAATTTTCTTTTCGTTTTTTGATTGACTTAAACTCAGTTATTTTTTTATTGCTAATTTAATTGTTTTCCCCATCTGGTAACGTTTCTTTCTAATATTCACAAAAATTAAGGAAATTTACTTCTTTTGCCTTCTGCTGTATTTATTCAATTATAACGTATATTTTAACTAAATTTCTAATAAAATTCTCAGAATAACTAAAAACTATTTTTTTCACAGTCATAAACATAAACCACTTATTATTAAATAATAATAAGTGGTTTTTGGTAGGTGGTGCAGACAAGTTGATTTTCTTTAACATTAATTTATGATAGTTATATAAAATATCGAAGACTTTTTTTGGCAAAAAAAGTTCTTATTTATTCCCGTTCTTTTTTCTCTTTCTCTTTAATTTTTAACCAACCCACACTTGTTCTGATAGTTTCAAATAGCAGCGGGCTACAAAAAAGCTTTAAAAGAAATCAAAATCATGATGATGGGTTTACTTTAATGTCGTCACTTACAATTGCCGCCATCATTTTCATGTGTTAAGCATCATCATCATCGTTGTGATCATCACCACAGCCAACCTCTTACTCAGAAGATGATCATCATCTATTTTCATGTTGAGCCTAAGATCCTTAAACACTTTACGTAGCCATCTATAGTTATCGACATTTGTTGGAAAAGGAATACAAATGCGTTTTGTTTTTTCGGTTTTTGGCTGCTTTATGATGTTTCCTCAGTATAAAGAATGAACAAAAACCAGAATTGACGATGTTGTTTCTATGATGTTGTACAAATTTGCATTTATTGCTTTAACATGTTGCAGAAATTCGTTTATATCTGTTTGATTTTTTAAGACAGACCATTAACTTGTATACAGTTCAAGAATAATAAAAAAATAAGAATTATTATGCTCTCTGTTAAATATAATAAAAACAATATTTTTTACACAATCCGTTTTGATAGACCAAACAAATACAACAACAACAACAATAAGAAACAGCCTATCATGAATGACCAAATACACTTATACCAAATATTTGAAGCTTATCGAATGAAACGATTTAAAAGAGTTTGTTCGCCAAAAATTGTTTGAATTAATAAGAACGAGAAAAAGACAAACATGTTAATAACCATCATTTTGGATGAAGGATTAGAGTTGATTTTTTTGAAGTGGTTGTTTTATGAGTGCAGTAAGTAATTCAAATTATGATACTTTTTAGATTTTGAAAACACATTAAATCTAAAATATAAGTTCTAATAAATCGAAGAAACAATATCAATTTAATGAAAGCGTATCTGCAGTTATTTGTAAATTGTCAATTGGTAACCAATACGTGTAGCACAAGTATTTAGTGCAAAAGAAATTCTCTGTTTTCAGTTTAAGAATAAATTAAATAAATTTCTGATACCCTGTTCTGAAGTTAATCGTGAGGGCATACTGGATCGATCGAAGCAAATGAAAATGCAACATTTAGGCTATAAGACGGGTTACCAAAACTTCTATGGTTACCGGGTGACTTCATAACCAGAAATTTCGTTCTACACACAACAATAAGGCTGTATGATACGGAAAGCTGGATGCATAAGATGTACGGTCATGTGAATACCCTGATAATAACAAATGCTATTTCAGGATAGTGTGTTCACTTATTCCATATCGTTCAACTATTCGATATGTAATAAGGTGTCCCGATTCAAGAATTTAACATTTTTGAATCGGGACACCGTTTCAATAATTTTACGAAAGAGTACTTCTGAAAGAATGCAGATTGAGATTACAGTTATTTGGAGAGCAAGCAATTTACTTACGCGACATCGAATCTTATATCACAGAATATAATTGCAGAGTATTCAAACGTTGTGCTGGTCTAAGTGCGAGACACGAGACTAATTATACAATTTGTAGGCTGATGCCATGGAGGAAAGTGGGATGAACTTTTAAGTTGAATACATTAAAAATGTTAATAACTTATTTGAGAGACAAAGTTGCTGCGGTGTTTATCTTTGTCTGCAGCTCGTTAGAATCTCTGATATATTTGGTTACTGCTGGTATAAGGGACATATGTGGTTTTATTTGAAATTACTGATGGTTCTATGAGGGGCTCACTCAATCAGGATTTTTACAGTTTTCTATAAAGCTGACTGCTGAACAAATGAAGGACTCCTCATTTCTCCTTCCTACTTTGACTATAGACATGAATTTACTCCTACTTCTCTTATACCTCTCTCCTCAAACCTCTTCTACTTGTATCTTCTCTTCATCTGCAATTTATCTCACAACAATCTTTTTCTAGTAATGCTTCAAAATTATCATCTTCAAAATTTTTAGCACGGTCCATGTTGATTGTAATTGATAACTTTCAACAGCGGCATATCATTTCAAATAAGAACTGAAATTGGAATAAAATCTTTAACTTCCGAACCCCTCATCCGATTACAAAGGAATTTACACAGTGGTGTAGTCATTTTTAAGTTTTGAGATAAAACTTTACGCACCTAACTAAACCGGATTGCAGCAAACCTAATTTGTACCTATCAGATGTTAAAAAATAATATAAATGAATTTTGCTTATCGGGAGCATAGGAAGATTATTTCCCAAATTTTACCTTTCAAAACTCAAATGTTTAATTTTTGAACCATTTGTCCGATTTAATCCTTTAAAAATAGTGGGTCACTATAGGTGTTACGACTATTTGTGGACCTATCTCTTTAAAATTTGGATTGTGGATTTGGATTCATAAAAATTTGGACCAAATATATTTAAAACAAATTAATATATTCGTGGTTTTATGAGCTGTTCCGGGTGAAACTTTTTATGAAAGCTACCTGATTATCACCGACTTCAATAACTTTACTCCTTAGCTTCGTAGTTTAATTCGCAAAATTATTCTGGGCTTCGTCCTTGGCTTTGTCTTTGCATGAGAGTCACAGACAGAATTGTTAAAGTTAAACGTATACAATCTCACGGCGCTTTCAACACAAAGTGAATACAAAGCGAAAACCAATACTTTCACATCCTTAGATATGGATACAAGTAGAAATTCGCATTTTAACATGTATGGATAAAAACCCTTTTGCTTAAAAGTTGGTGCAATTTCTTCTCACAATATTGATGATTTCTCTAGCAATGCATTTGCACATTGGAAATAGGCCCTCTTTCCTGAAAGTTTGGTTAAAACTTCTGTTAGAACGAAACTTCTCAAGGTGTCTTATAAACATTTAATTCAATTAGACAAGATGAAACTTCGAAGGTTCTTGTTTACCGGTTATGACATAAAACTCTCTGGCTACTGGTTCAGCCTAAATAGACTTATCTTACTTTAACAATTTGTCTACAATAAAGATCCGTTGAGTAGACTTATTACACTAGTACGTATATCTATTGTACAAGGAGGGACTTATCTCCAAAAATGTTAAGCTCCCCGGAATATATTTTATGGAATCCGAGATGATTTATTAAATTTCAGGGTTAAAAAAATTTCCTCAAAATTGGCTTTTGGTTGCAGTGCAATTTACTCCTTAACACCTCTGTTATCTATTCATATTGTTGAGTGGTTTAAGTGTTTTTCACTTATATTCCATCTTTGTGTAAGTTTGTGTATTATTTTTGTTTCTGTTGTTGTTATTTTAAGGTGGAGGTTGTTTTTAATGATGATGTGTGCAGCTTATATTCAATATTATTGAATTGAGGTTCTTGATGCTGTTACTAGCATTTATTGTTGATATGCCTACTCTTTTGATGGACTTCCAGTCAAAGTCAAGAATATTTATGTTACAATAGAATTGAAGATTTTTCTCTATGATATACAAACACACATACACATTTTTTAGGTTTGATTATGTATTCTACTATTTTGCATAGTCAGGTTTTTGTATTTAATGGTG
This sequence comes from Cochliomyia hominivorax, assembly GCA_004302925.2. Taxonomy (NCBI): domain Eukaryota; kingdom Metazoa; phylum Arthropoda; class Insecta; order Diptera; family Calliphoridae; genus Cochliomyia; species Cochliomyia hominivorax. The sequence goes on from PYHX02000158.1 coordinate 50,202,187, forward strand.
CTGCAATGAAGAATCTAAAAAAGGAATTGGTATAATTTTAATATTTTTTAAGATTTATGGAATTATTGTTTATGTTGTGGCAGGTACATACTTTCAAAAGATATAAATAAAATTTTAAAAAATAATTTTTTGGATTAAAAACAAACCAAATAAAACATATAAGAATGCTATAATCGGCTATACCGAATCTTAAATACTATCCACCATTAGCATTATGCCAAAATTCGCACAAGTATTGTACCAAAAAAACTATTTTTCTTTCATCAACTTAAACACTAATTACGGAAAAAGGTCTCTACAAAAACTACAGTGAAATATGCCTAAATCTATATTCCGAGAAGTGTGATTATAATGGTGTCATAACCAAGTATGGCCCAATAATTTTCAAACTTGATTCATATACTAAAAAACGTTTAAAAATATTGAATCAAATTGAAACTCCTTTTCTAGGAATGGGCCTTAAATTTAGTAACATCTATTTATGATAGTTAGCGTAAAACTTGTTCCGAATTTCAAACAGGTTTGTTATGAGTTTACAAGTCTTATATATGTATGGCCGCTTTATCATATTCGTCGAGAAAGCACCACATGTTCAAAACAGTTAGAAAATAATCGTGACGATTTTAAATTAAATTGGTTCATATTTTCTTTAAGTGTTTTATAAGTTCAAGCCAGTTTTCGGGAAAAAGCGCACAGTATTTCAAAAAAAAAAATTGTAACTTCCGAACCGATAGTACGATTTTTATGAAATCTTATATAGTGATAGTAAAAGTACAAGTAAGTTTGTACTTTGTATATCTAACCAGGCTCGGCCCACAGGGTTCCAAATTTGGTCATAATAAAAGTATTGAAAAAGATCCAGAGTCTTTATATCCTAACCGATTTTAAAGATCTTATATACGATGTTTAACCTCGTCTTATGGGTTGGCTATCTCTTACAGTTTAAGATATTTTTTTAATTTAAACAAGTAAGAATGCTATATTCGGCTATGCCGAATCTTTAATACCCTCCACCACAAATTCGTGTAAAGTTAATACGTTAGGTTCCATAGACACACATATACTCACAGAAATACTTAATTAGTCATAAAATTAGTTACAATTTAAGCTATAAAATTTTTCTATTAACTGCCTTTTTTCTACCAATTTTTATTGAGCTCTGTTAATTTTTGCGGATGTGAGCAGACAAAGAGATTGACGAAAATCGACTGAGATTTCGACTTGATGCAAGAATATATACATTATGGGGTCTGAAATAATTAATTCTTAGCGTTACACACAGAATGACAAAGTTAATATTCTCTCTCTACCACTTGTACTTTGGAGCGTATAAAAACAAAAAATATGCTTGTTATAAGCTCAAAACTATTTTCCGGGAAGGGGTCTTATATGGTAGCTACAGCAAAATTTTGACCAAGATTGTTTATATTTATAATATACTTTGATTATAGTTAGAAAGATCATTGTGTAAATTTTAATGGAATTGATCTTTATTTAAATGTTTTATAAACTCTAATCCGTTTTCCGGAAAATCCCGTTATATGGGAGCTATAGGAAAATTTGGACCGATACAGGGCAAATTAATATAATATCTTCAGAACAGTTAGCAAAATAATTGTGTCGACTTTAAATAGAATTGGTCTTTATTTACTCGGGAAGGGGCGTTATAATGGAGCTATATCAAAATATGGACTCATCTTAACAAAATTTATAACACATATTTATATGTTAATAAAATTTATAGCATATATTTAAAATAGCTAGAAAATTAACTGTGTCAAATTTCAATAGAATTGGTTCAAATTTAAGAGTTTTATAAGCTATAAATCATATTCCGGGAAGGGGACTTATACGGGAGCTATATCAAAATATGGACCCATGTTAATATAATTTATAACATATATTTAAAATAACTAGAAAATTAGATATGCCAAATTTCAATAGAATTGGTTCAAATTTAAGAGTTTTATAAGCTATAAATCATATTCCGGGAAGGGGACTTATATGGGATCTATATCAAAATATGGACCCATTTTAATAAAGCTTACAACATATATTTAAAATAGCTAGAAAATTAGTTGTGCAAATTTCAATAGAATTGGTTCAAATCTAAAAGTGTTATAAGCTATAAATCATATTCCGGGAACAGGCCTTATATGGGAGCTATATCAAAATATGGACCCATGTAAATAAAATTTATAGTATATATTTAAAATAGTAAAAACAATAATTGTGCCAAATTTCAAAAGAATTGGTTCAAATTTAAAAGTTTTATCAGCTATAAATCACATTCCGGGAAGGGGCCTTATATGGGAGCTATATCAAAATACGGACCCATGTGGATAAAATTTATAGTATATATTTAAAATAGTTAAAAAATTATTTGTGCCAAATTTCAATAGAATTGGTTCCAATTTAAGAGTTTGATGAGCTATAAATCATATTCCGGGAAGGGGATTTATATGGGATCTATATCAAAATATGGACCCATTTTAATAAAGTTTAAAACATATATTTAAAATAGCTAGAAAATTAGTTGTGCAAATTTCAATAGAATTGGTTCAAATCTAAAAGTGTTATAAGCTATAAATCAAATTCCGGGAAGGGGCCTTATATGGGACCTATATCAAAATATGGATCCATGTTAATATAATTTATAACATATATTTAAAATAGCTAGAAAATTAGTTGTGCCAAATTTCAAAAGAATTGGTTCAATTCTAAAAGTGTTATAAGCTATAAATCATATTCCGGGAAGAGGCCTTATATGGGAGCTATATCAAAATATAGACCCATGTTAATAAAATTCACAATATATATTTAAAATAGTTAAAACAATAATTGTGCCAAATTTCAAAAGAATTAGTTCAAATTTAAGAGTTTTATGAGCTATAAATCTTATTCCGGGAAAGGCCTTATATGGGAGCTATATCAAAATATGGACCCATGTTAATATAATTTATAACATATATTTAAAATAGCTAGAAAATTAGTTGTGCCAAATTTCAAAAGAATTGGTTCAAATCTAAAAGTGTTATAAGCTATAGATCATATTCCAGGAAGAGGCCTTATATGGGAGCTATATCAAAATATGGACCCATGTAAATAAAATTTATAGTATATATTTAAAATAGTTAGAACAATAATTGTGCCAAATTTGAAAAGAATTGGTTCCAATTTAAGAGTTTTATGAGCTATAAATCATATTCCGGGAAGGGGCCTTATATGGGAGCTATATCAAAATACGGACCCATGTGAATAAAATTTATAGTATATATTTAAAATATTTAAAAAATTATTTGTGCCAAATTTCAATAGAATTGGTTCCAATTTAAGAGTTTTATGAGCTATAAATAATATTCCAGGAAGGGGCGTTATATGGGAGCTATATCAAAATATGGACCAATGTTAATAAAATTTATAACATATATTAAGAATGGTTTAAAAATTAGTTGTGACAAATTTTAGTAAATTATCTTAAAAATTGCGGTCCATATGACACAAAGAGTTTGGGGTGTATCAAAATTTTGCATATTATAGCCTATAACTTTTTTCCGGTTAATCAGATTTTGATAATTTTTGGCACGATGATGAAGCACGTGTAATTGTATGCTAAAATTAATTTTTTGTTTAAGTCCAATTACATTTTTAGGAGAATTTATAAGAGTTCATTTTCGAAATTTTGAGGTTGTTTCAGATATCGGTCTATAACTTCCTTGCTTATAAACCGATATAGCTGGTTTTAAATAGCAAACTGCTTAGGACAATAACAAACAATGTGGCCAAGTTTTATTGAATTCGGTCAATTATTCTAGGCGTGAGAATGTTTCCAACAGACAGACAGACGGACAGACGGACAGACGGACATAGCTAAATCGACTCAGTTTTTGATTTGATGCAATAATATATATACATTGTTGGGTCTGAGATGATTCCTTCTTGGCGTTACATACAGAATGACAAACTTAATATACCCTCACCACTTGTGGTGGTGGAGGGTATAAAAATTAAAATATTTTACTTTTATTCAAATATTTTTTTAATTTTATAAGAACTAATGGCAAAATTACAAGGAAAAAACTTTGAAAATATCTTTATGAAATAACTTAAATTTTAATTTAAAAAAAATAGAATTTTCGACGAGTTTTTGCAAAGAGTTAGTAACTAATACCATATTTTTTCATTTTTTAAAGAGTTCTAGGCGTTAGTGTAATGCAAACAAAATCAGAACTTAATTTTTGCGAGAGCCTGAGTTTCTCAAATTTAATCTCTTTTCTGACGACACTGCTTTGCCCTTTCTGGCTTAATTATTTAAATCGCAAAGCAGGAATTTTAAAATACTTATATTATCTTTAAAGTCTTTTATATTTCAAGTAATATACATTTTTCCTCACCGATATCGGTTGGAAAGATATAGTAAAAATGAAAATAACGCAATTTTAAATTTTTTTAAGTTTTTTTTGGGAATTACAGAATTTCTTTAAAAAATTAAATTAAAAGTTTTCGGTTGAATATCGAAAAAATTATTTAAAATTAAGATGGGTTGATTAAGTATATTTGAAAATTAAAATTTTATAATTTGCAAAAAAATCAAAAATTCAACACTTTCATATCACTTTCCTTCAAGAAGTCTGGAACGAATTTTATTATTATCAACATTTTTATAAATTTTTGAAAAGCAGGCATAATTTCCAATACATTTGTATATAATTTGCCTACCTTCACCTTTACATAAGTCATAAATAATGTTCGAAGTATACGAGATCTTAGCTAATTATATTTTTCTAGTTCTTCATAATGATTTGTATCAGTGTTGCCAATTTAGTCATTTAGTGGCTAAATTTAGCTATTTTTCAGCCTCATTTAGCCACCGAAAATTAAATTTTGCATTAAATATTTTTATCCTTTTTTTAGCCAAATTTATTTACATATGTATATTGGCTAAATGGACACATCATAGTGTCCATAAAATACTTAAAAAGGAAGGACCTCATCAAATTTTGGTTAAATGTATATACTAAATGTATGCAAATATCAGCCTATATCTTTTTTGGTATTGATTCGATCGTTATGATTTTTTGTATGATAAAGAATATATGACTGTAACTTATAGTAAAACTGCGGTTAAAATTAACTTTCCTTTTGTTGAAAAAATTAGAAAGATTTTTTTCGGAATTTTGAGCTTGTCTTTTCCTAGTGAACCGTAGTGAGCCGGTTTTAAATAGGAAACTCCATAGGACAGTTGTTAACAATGTGGCCAAACTTAATTAAATTCGAGTAATTAGTCTAGACGGACATAGCAAAATCGACTAAGATTTTGATTTGAAGCAAGAATACATATAACTTATGGCGTCTAAGATGATAACTTCTTTGCGTTACACATAAAATGACAAAGTTAATATACTCTCACCACCACTTATGGTGGTGGAGGGTATATAAAATATATATTGAAGGTAGACAAGATTTAAATGAAAATTTGTAAACAATTTAAATAGATTTTGTATATAATTTGCAGAAAGTATAAGCTCTAAAATTGCGACTTAAAATATCTAAAATTATCTTGAATATTACCAATTTTTAAGTCAATGTTAATTAACCATATTTTTGCATTATTTAATTATAGTTCAATGGAAAAAGTAAAAGTTAAATAGAAATATACACATTTATAAAATGTATTTTTCATCCATCCGATTTAATTAACTTTATAAACGTCATTCCACTATTCGCTAACATTTTCACTTGTAAGTGAAATTTTTATTTTTTTTAACACCCAATAGATGAAATTTAAATAAACCATTGTAACCCAAGTAATCTGGCGCCATTGTTATATGATTTCAAGTGTTTCTTTCTCCATATAAGAAAAATAAATTATAACGAAAAAAACTATAAAAGAAAAGAAACTTCATTAATTTGATCATAATTTTTGTATTGAAAGAAATTTATTGCAAAAAAAAAAAAAAAAGATATTAAAGAAAGAAAAAGAGTTAAAACACAAATGTTATGCAAAATTAAAAACTAATGATGCGACAGTTTTGCTAATTTCTATTGAAAAGAAAAAACAAACATTATTTAAATAAAAATATGGTGGTAATGATGGTTTGTTACCAACATATGGAAAGTTGACATGAACATCTTGGAAAGTAGATGGAATAATATATTGACAAGTTTATAAATAAGAGATGTTAAGAAAGTAAGAATTCGTTTTGGAGCTGTAGTATTGTCCTATTGTCTAAAAATGGGCTTATAAAAATTATGTGTTTAAATTCACTCTTTGATTGCTGGTGCGATTTTTTGGCAATAATTCTGTAATTGCGAAACTGTTAAATATATCTTAATAATAAACACCATGTAAGGAGCGTAGTCGGTGATCCTTCCAAGTTTGTTACCTCAGGAACGTTGATTTTTAACAAAATTCTTCAAAAATTAATTTAGGAATTTTGAAAATCTGTAAAGGAAATAAACTTACACGTACCGATTATTTCTTATAATTTCAGTTACATTAAATTTAAAGTAAAACATTTGACCCATTTTGCCCATAACAAGTGGTGAAGAGAATATATAAAAAAATTGTCTGTCTATTTGGAATTTTGATACACCCCAAACTCTGTATGTCATACGGGCCGCAATTTTTAAGATAATTTACGGAAATTTGTCACATACCCTTATTTTTATACAATAATAAATCTAGAGATGGCATATTGTTCTGGGGTCGTTAATTGAGTCAGCTCCAATATAAGGCCCCTTCCCGGAGTATGATTTATAGCTTATAAAACTCTTAAATTTGAACAAATTCTATTGAAATTTGGCACAATTAATTTTTTAACTATTCTAAACATATGTTATAAATTTTATTAACATGGGTCCATATTTTGATATATCTCCCATATAGCGCCCCTTTACGGAAAACGGGTTTGATTCCATTGAAATTCGGTGCAAAGACTTTTCTAACTATTTTTAATGTATATTTTTAATTAGAACAATCTCGGTCCGTATTTTGATGTAGTTCCCATATCAGGCCCCTCACCGAAAACAATTTTCAGCTTATAAAACGAGTGAATAAAGACCAATTCTATTGAAATTCAACACAATTATTTTTCTTACTGTTCTGAAGATATTATATTAATTTGCCCTATATCGGTCCATATAACGTGCTTCCCGGAAAACGGGATTGCAATAACTTTTCTAACTATAATTAAAGTATATTATAAATATGAACAATCTTGGTTCATATTTTATTGTAGCTCCCATAAAAGATCCCTTTCCGGAAAACAGTTTTGTGCTTATAAAAATGATACTTTTTGTTTTTATACCTTCCCCACTACAAGTGGTGAATAGAGTATATTAACTTTGTCATTCCGTGTGTAATGCTAATAATGAATTATTTCAGACCCCATAATGTATATATATTTCTGCATCAAATCAAAATTCATGTGAATAAGTCTGAAATTTGATAAAACCTCTAAGTTGAAGAGTTAAATTGGAATGAAATTTTGCCATTATATTATGGTATGTGAACTTCACTATTATTCCAAAAATTACCAAAATAAGTTCAGTAGAAAAAATTTATAGCCAAAATTATGACTAATTTTATGAATCATTAAGTGTTTCTGTGTTATATAATAAATACATATATGAGTGTATGTGTGTGTATATGTATATCTACGAAACCTAATGTATTAACTTTATCAAATTTGTGGTGTAGGGTACTGAAGATTCGGCATAACCGAATATAGCATTCTTAATCGTTTTTAAATCAAAATAAATATTTCAAGCAAATTAAAAAAAAATCCTATGAATGTATAAAAAGTCTGCTTAAATTCGGAAATTTTCGTTAAAAAAATTAGAAATTGTGAAGTAGTCTCAGATATCGGTCTATAACTCCTTATTTAAAATATCAAAATACTTATGACAACAACAAATAATGTGCCCCACATACATAAAAATCAGCTAAGATTTTGATTTGATACTCACGGAACTATAAATGTTATATTCACCTATTGCGGTGATGTAGCTAATAACAAATAAAGGAAAATCTGTAAATTTGCCACAATAAAACAGTATAATGCAAAGTATTTCATATTTGAATCGGACAAGAGTCACAGTCGCCTTTAAATTGCATCTAATTTCTCCTGTTATTTACATTGAGTATTTTATCTTGAAAGTAACATCCAAACTATTTCATTAATATTCGATTGGGTTGAATTGAGTTAATAATGGAATTGTTTTATAGGCGTATAGGTGTTATTCAAGTTCCTTAATCGAACTATTCCTTCCTTTTGCTTTGTACCCTTGGATGTGAGCTTTTTCAATGATTACATCGAGAAATGAAAGTTCTCTTACCGCAACCTTCAAAAAATAACACCATATTACTACCGATATATTCATTAGTCGATGGGGATTAATTTTAAACTTCTTCATTGTATTCTTTCTCAAACATTTCAGAAGGTATGAATTATCATTTAATTATTTTTGATAACACCTCTCTATTTAGGGTGTAAATAATCACCGGAAATGCCAAACGAAAAACAATCTTAAATTTCAAATGTAATTTTTAATTAAATTTTGCAAATAAAAAGACATTATATAAAAGTCAAATTTCTATAATCCACCTTGTGTTATAAATGAAATATTGTTAAAAAATCGATATTGATTACCCTGCAGCTTTCTTTTGTTCAGATCAAACAAAATATTAAAAAATCACATTATGTGAACAAAAAACGGTATAAAAATAATTAAAAAAATATATCTTCTTCTCTATTGCTATTTTGCACATTTTTTCATCAAGTCACACACTGAGATTTGCACATAGAGTTTAATGAATTCATATAGCGATATATTTGAATTAGTTAATAGTTGATTTGTCCCTCTTTTATTGCTTTCATTATTTTTGTTTCATATATTAATTGTTTTTGTTATTTCTTTTTGGGGTTAAAATTGTGAAATATAACGGTTTGCTTGTGGTACAAAAGTCACAAGTTTTTTTAAACTCTACCTGCCAATTGTGCCGCCACCATCATCATCAGCAGCATTATTGATCATATTGAAGAACGATCATCACGATTAATGTTTTTGCTTTCTTTGTGAATCTATTTTATTTCATTTCATATTTTTTTTAAATTTTCTGGTTCAAGAAAGTGTGCAAAATTTTTGCGCATAACATTTCTGCGGTGATTTATGAATATTTTTATTTGTTTAAAAAAAAGTTTAACGTTTTTTTGATGGTTTAAAAAAATTCCAAAATTTTACACTGTTTCAATGAAACTTTAAAAATGAAGTGAAAAATAAATAAAAATAAATTGTAATAGATCACTAAGTTTAACGTTATCAAAGATTTTAACCGCAGTAGACTACAGCATAATTTAAAAAATCCTTTATTATGTGTTTTGAAACTTTAATAATCAAGAGGGCCAATTTTCCGAGGTGTTGAAAACTAATTAACAGTTTTTGTGTAGTTAAAATTCTATTGACTTGGTCACAACCAAGAAGTTTTATAATCTATTTCAAAGCTATTTTACACTTGTATATATAGCAAAAATAGTTATCCACCATCTATATCTATATAGATATCTCATCGTAGATATCTCTATATATATTCTTGCTCCCTCACTTGCGTTGTTTCATAACTTTTAGTTGTTTCCCAGTTTTAATGACGTAAAGAAAGATATCCATTTATGCCTTGTCGGGATAAAGTAGCATAATCTGAACGCAATCGGTCGTTTTTCTACTCATTATTGCAACTTCTACAAAAGACTTTAAATAGGAGAATCGATTTCCTAGCATGAGTACCTAACAAACAATAACCTGTGATCCCATAGTATAGAATACGAAGTTTCAACATCAAGTTCAGAATGAAATTAGATCATTTTAGATTATAAAAGGGTCAAATTTAATTCGATATAGTTCAAATTGGTTCATTTAACCATATTTCGTTAACCAACAAAGGCCAAAGGAAGTATGACAGAAGTATACTAAATTTGTAGGAGACGTACATCCTAGCAACTGGAATCCAGAAACCATATCCAAATTATATCCTCCACTGACCCATGCCCCTAAAACTTAAAGCCTAATTTTTGACATAGTAGCAGCATCCCTGGCCATCAAGTCTGCCAATTACCAATGTAACACCACTAGTAGTAACTAGGTAAGCATCGTCGGTGTTAAGCATCGTATGACCCTATCAATTACACCAAAAATAAGTATGCTGTCAAGAAGTCATTTGCATGTCCTGATCCCATGATTTCCAAATACAGAGTATTATTTGTGAAGTGAAACCAATAGCTTCTCAAAATGCCTAGAATATATCTCTATCGGTTCAGAAATTACCAAATTATTTTTAAAAACTTGGCACCAGGGAATTTAGATGTCGAAAAAAGATCGATTAAACAGACGTCATTCAAGCTCCAATAAGTCCACAAATGTGAAATTTTTGTCACGAGGAAAACACCATTAAACGCTTTAATAATTCTACTAAATTAAGATTTCTGTCACGAATTTATGATTTATTTTGTATTTAAGTGAATTGAAATGGTGTAAAATTTGTTTAAGAAAAAAATACTACAAAATAAAAATATTTTTTTTAATTCTTCATTGTTTTTGTTAGTTGCTGATGTATTGTTTAAACTATTGTCGATTTGCGGCCAAAACTGTGATGATTTGAATACATGCTATTTGTACTTCTCTCTTTTTTTGCCATATTTCAGTTTTCATTCCGTTTTAAATTTATCTTGTCGGATTTGCCTTTAGTGCCAAAACTAAGTCTTGTTTCGGGGTTTTTTGTGGTTGCTTTTATTTTCTTTTCTTTTGCCTGCCATTTGACCTATTCACCCACTATTGGAACGATTATTGTTTTTGTATTTCAGTTACTTGTCTTAAGTTTCATATATTATTGTCTTCATTTCTTTATTTTTTATATTTTTTGGAGGTTTAATTTTTTGGCTTTGTTTTCAAATTTTTTTATTTATATCTTTCTTTAAGGAAACATTTGCACGCCTCAAAAATGGACATTTCTATCGTTATTTCCTTAAAAAGCCAAGTGAAACTTTTCTTTTTTCTTTTGTATTTAGCGGTTTGTCATGTTTTTTTGATTTTCCTTTCTTTACTTAAGAAACATAACACGCCTTTTGTTAACAGCTGTTGGATATTTTTCTGGAAATAATATGGCAACTCTTTGTTTGTATAAATTGAAATCTTTTAAAACACTAATATTTTGAGGAGTTTATCTTGAATTAAACTTTAAGATCGTATGACACGCCACATACGACAGTAGCGTTAATTTTAATTTATTTTCTTTGCAAGATCACTCACTCACTGGTAAGGAAGTCATGTATGACATGCCAATGATTGAATGATATAACTTTTTTAAATGACATGATCCAAATACATTTTCTCTGAACGGTAAGCTGTAGATTACATAAATTTTATAACCTTTAAAAGTACACATAATACTAAGTTAAAAACTCCATATTTAACAACAAGAAGATGTCACTAAACAACTCATATATTAACAACTAAGAGTGCAATGGCCGGTTAAGTCCGAATGTATAATAGATCACAACGCATTTTTAGGCCAAAATCAAGATTCCATTGAAACTCCGACCTGCATGTTGTTTACAATGTTTACGCAAAAAGCTAGTCGTACAAACGTCAACACGGACATTAGTTAATCGACTCGGAAAGTGATTCATGTATTCTTTTTCTTAAGTGTGGTAATAACCAATTTTTTAACCCTTTAATCTGTCTGCTACAAACATCTTATTTTAATGAAATATCCTGAAATTATAAAAAGCGGAAAATTTGAAAAAGTTCACAAAATACGCTGTCAAACAAGTCAAAATTTACGACTAAAGTCGCATCAGTTTAGACATGAGGTGCTTTTAAGATCATTTGGAGGAATGTTGATACCAATCTAAACAGTGGCGCATTCTTTGGTTTTCAAAATTTGTCCATCTTTGGTATTTTTTTTAATTCGAAGAAAAATAAGTTAAATATCAGCCAACGAAACCTTTATTCATCAAAACACAAATTTTATTAATGTTTCGTAAATTCTTAAAATTGACGAAAAATTGTCAATATGACTATCTAAGTTCGTTAAAAAGATGTAAGTTTTAATTAATTAAACATATTGACAAAAAAACTTTATATTGAAGAATATTGTTTAATTTTAATACTATAAGTTATATTTATGTAATTTTAGTTGAGAAAAGAATTATTAAATTGTTGTAATAAATACATACATAAAATATTAAGGACCAAGGGTGGGAGTACTTCCCATACAAAACAAATATTGATTATGGAGTATTTATAGATTTCCTACAGCGAGAATTTGGTTTCAATTACATTTTTTAAACTCGTCGATTTGTGAAATTTCTTTCGAATTCTAGCATTAAGGAGAATGTTGGTGCATCAAAGTGCACCGGGTTACAGCTAGTTAAAGATAATAATTTAATAGCAAAAACGTTATAGTCAAAAAAATAGTGCAATATCATTAGGACGGTGGTGATGAAAAATTACTAACATGTTTGTTGGTCAGTTGATATTCCATTTGCATTTGATGAATTCAAGAAAAATATTCCTTAATTTCATATTCATATTAATTATAATGTTCTATAAAATATTTTTTTCTTTAGATTATTTCTATATTCAGTTTTAATTTTCTTTCTTATATTACATTTTTAAATGTCGAAGAATATGTAGGAATTTTTTGACGTAAAAAATAATTAAATCAACAAAAATGTTTTAAATGTATGGTGGTTTGGAGTAAAATATCATAATCATAATCAAAATCATTATCAATTTGTGTTAATTATTAGCCTCTTCTTCTAATATTTTAATGTCATTTTTATAGTAAAGCAATTAATACCAGTTATTGAGTAATAATTTCCCATTTACTTATTACATCCCCTTGAAATTTTCTATAATTTTCAATTTCCCACAAAAATTCCATAGTTCTACTTTGATCATTAATAAAGTAATAAAAAAAGTAAAATAACTTTTACTAATTTTATCTAAAATTCATTATTCATTTTATCCGTTTAGTTAGTAAAACACTTGTAATAGTTTATTACAGTTGTTTATCAGCTTAAGTTTCCATTTATCCTTCCACCTTTGTTTATTACCGCCACTGATACTGTACTGCAGTTAAATATCGCCTACTATATGTCTCATAACAAAATCATAAGACCTCAATGAGCCTTTAACGATTTAACTGCTTTCTTGTTGTTTTGCTGTGGCCAAAAACGGAATGATGATTTAAAACAAACACGCCATCATCTCATTCATTAAGTTTTAACATTTTACTTTATTGTAACAACATTTTTTTCTCGTTATGCTCACAATCATCTGTTTTGGAAAACAAAATGTTTTCCATGATTTTACATTGATGGAGTGGTTGGTATGTTAAATTCATTGTAAAATATGAAACAATCATTTAAAGTCAAATATACAGTATTGTTCGAAACATAGGCAAATTATCCCCAGTATTAAACAAAGATTTAAAAATTGTTTTTAAATAGATTTATCTTTATTATAACAAAAAATTTACATTCTAATTATAACTCTAAAACTAGCTAAGAGCTCTTTCTTTATGGTTATCTTTATTTATTGATCTCAAAATAGGTATTCAAATCTTAAAATCTAGCGGTTGGTCCTCACATTATCGGGATAGTATTCCGAAATCGAGATACTTCAAAGTTTCAATATTTATTTTCCCTAAATTTAAGGTTTTGTTACTTATAGAATCTCTAAATCTATATAAATATTTTAATTTCTTATGTACGTGGTACCTGTTATGGTTCTTAAAAAGTTCAACTCTGCCCCCTGTATAAAGCTATTCCCCATACTTGGATGTCATATGTCCGCTAAATGTAAATGTTAAATTAATTTAACTTCATTTGAAATCTCTGGCTTCAATGTGACGATGCCATGTAAGTCGTCTGTCCTATTCATTAGGTATGTTCATAATCCGTTTGAGGTATGTTTTATGCTCAACCATTCTTACGTGGATCCTTATGTGTACTCGGGTATGATCGTATCATGCGCAAATGTTTATATACCAAATTTTCGCTTGTATTCTAAGTAGATAGAGGGCCAAGAAGATTACCTGTGGCACATCCTCGTTTATTAAAAAAAAAACATTGTCAAAAGACTGCGCGACATTTGAGCAAATAGCAGAACAATATTTTTCTCAGTTCATAAGATTATTTTTATCTTCCAGTTATATG